>RJWJ010043952.1:0-12379 GCA_004363605.1 Indri indri | reverse complement strand
TTCTGGACAAAAGTCTGGGATAGAGGAGACTGGGTCTTTCAGTGAAAACTGTCATCAGTTCTACTACCCCATTCCATAGTATATCAGAACTGAAAACGTTTCATTGTGGATCAAAACACTCCATTTCTAATGCTGGCTTCACTTTAATGAAAATATACTTAGAACAGAGAATTTAAAATGTTTATAATGTCTTAATCAACGGTGAAAGGGAACTAACTACCCTTTGATTTAGCCAGAAGGTATTTGCACCCTGGGGGCCGCCCTGAGATTGGAGGTAGGAGAGAGGTTGCCTTTGTTTCCTACAGTGGGAGAAGGAACTTTGTGATGTGAATGAAAGCACATTCTCAGGCAGAAAAATTTTAGGAAAGGGCTCCTAAGAATGTTGAGGACCTGATAGCTAAATCCCTTAAGCTATTTTCTTCTAGGAAAGCCACCACAGTTTGATGACCACTGGTGCAGGAGAGAGAGGAAGCAGGAAGGCCGAGCACATGTGGTAGCGAGGAGGGCAGCACTGAGGACCTCCTGAGGTTAACCATGAAGAATTTGACGTGAGACTGGTCATGTGTTTCCATTAGCCACAGTCTGCTGCGCTGACACAAGCGCGAAGATCTGGATTTAACCAGGATCGTGGATCTAATCAAGCAAGTAGTTTTGAGAACTTCAAGATGTGATGCAGGCTGACAACAAACAATAAGGGGAAAAAAAGACTGTACAAGAAAGGAAACATAATCCCAGTATGCCTCTGAATTCTGCAGTAATACATTTTTGTGTAGATTTTAGCTCCTGACTCATTATACTCTCTAAGAAAGGTCTGTCATATTCTTGGTAAGTTCATCGCCCATGTAGAAAGGTAAGGGAGCTGACGTATATGCCAGGGAGTGATTAAAATGAGCGTGGCATTTAAGCTCGGTAAGAAGGGCTGTGAGGACCCTGGGGGAGGAGGCTCAGTGAAAAGGTGATAGTGTCAATAGATTAAAAGTCCGCTCGGGTTGAAAAATTGTTAGAGGTGGGGTCCCATAGGGAGTGAGCTGAGAACGGGATGATTAAAATAGAAATTATGAGGCTGGGTGTCGTGGCTCATGCCTGTAATTCCAGAATTTGGGGAGGCTGAGGTGGGAGGATTGCTTGAGACCAGAAGTTCAAGACCAGCCTGAGCAAGAGTGAGACCCTGTCCCTACAAAAAATAGAAAAATTAGCTGGGTGTGGTGACACACACCTGTAGTCCCAGCTATTCAGGAGGCTGAGGCAGGAGGATCACTTGAGCCCAAGAGTTTGAAGTTACAGTGAGATCTGATGACACCACTGCACCCAAGTCCCAGCGACTGAGCAAGAACCTGTTTCAAGATTAATTAATTAATTAATTAATTAATTTTAAAAATGGAGATTATGGAGGATGTGTTGTTATTGATAATAAGATCTAGGACACCACTAATAGAAACAGAATGTGAGTTACTTACATCATTTTAAATATTGTATCAGCCACATTTAAAAAAGTAAAATGAAACAGGTGAAATTTGTTTTATTGTTTTACTGAACCTATATATCCAAAGTACTATCATTACAACATGTAAACAATATAAAATTTATTAATGAGATATTTTATATTCTTTTTTTTTCAGTACTGCATCTTCAAATTCCAGTGTGTATCTTACACTTTGGTACGTCTCAATTTGACCTAGCCACATTTCAGGTGTTTCACAGCTAAATGGACCTGGTGGCTACAGAATTGGGCAGCTCAGGTCTAGGGGCTGACAGAGGGAATGAATGGTGGAGGCGGGTAGAGGACACATTCATTGTAAGAGAGATCAAGGAGCTGAGTACAGGGAATTGGAAGCATCATCTTTGTGGACATTGAAATCTCCAAGAATAATGACAGAATAGTGTCAGAAGGGATGGTAAGCCAAAATCTAAAATCTTTGTAAATATTTTTGTACTTTTCTTTTTTTTGCACTGTCTGCCTTTATCATTTCTTTTTAAGTTCTCGAGGATCTTCTCTGAACTCTTCTCTCAGGTATTTCCAGGAGCCCTGCTGCAAAGCTGTCATTATAAAACTTCTTATGTATCCGTATAATCCTACATATCTGAAAATATCTTTATCCTTAATAATTTGACTTGGTATAGAATTCTCAGGCCTTTGAAGGAATTCTTTACTGTTTTCTAGAATTAAATATTACTGGCGAGAAGTCTGATATCAGCCTGATTCTTATTCTTTTGTAGGTGACTTTTTTTTTAACTAAAGGTTTCTTGCCATTCTAAAATTTCACAATCATGTTGTGTTGGTTGGGATCCAGTAAGAAGACAGAAACTATACTAGTACTATGAGCAGGGAAAATTTAGTATGAAGAATTATTAGCTAGTAAAAGGGGAAAGGGGATTATCTACTAAGAGAGATAAAGACTGCAGAATTGTCAGATGTAAGGAGCAGCCAGTAGCTCTAGGACTGAGGAGAGTACCCAGGAAGAAATGAACGTGGAGGAGGACCTTAGATCAAGCCTTGAGATTCAGACCTCTTTGGACAGGGTATGCCTGTGGCCCACTGAATGGCAGAGAAATTTGTTGAAATGCCACAGGCTCAGGCTGGCAAGCAGGAAGTCACCTACTGGGGCGCCAGCGATATTCCTGGGAAACTACTCTCCGGGTGCTGGCAAAATTTGCTGGCAGGCATGAACCACTAGATTTCTTGCATACCACTGTGAAGGAAGCTGCCTGCTGGCAAGGAAGCCATCTGCTAGCAACCATAGAATCAGGAAAAATGATCATTAGAACCAGGAAGAGAAGCTGCTTCCCCTTGCAATGTCCCTCCAACATCCTCTACTGACAAGGCCTAACCAATGTTATCTGGGAAAGGAGAAGTATTTGCAAGATCCACCTCCAGTAATCCAAAGCAGGGCAAAGAAGGGTGGGTACGGGCCTTGGAGGCTATACATTGGTAACTGGTACACATGTGCATAGCACAGAGTTTTGTGTTTTTCGTTCATAGTCTAAGCATTTCTTGGGCCATTTAAATCTGAAGATTTCGGGCTTCTTTCAATTCTTGGAAATTTTTTATGATTTTCTTTATAATACTCTTCCCTCCATTTTCTCTGCTCTCCTTTTCTAGGTTACAACAATTATAGGTTATACCTCCTGATTGATCTTTTATATTGCTCATCTTTTCTCCCATATTTTCTTTCCTTCTCTAATCCAGGAGATGTCCTCAATTCTATTATCCAATTTAAAAAAAATAGTTTTCCATTTTCCTCTCCCCCCAGTCCCAGTAACCACCATTTCAATCTTTGATTTTGTGAATTTGACTATTTAAGACACCTCATATATGCAGTATTTGTCTATGTCTGATTTATTTCACTTAGCAAAATGTCCTCAAAGTCCATTCATGTTGTCACATATTGCAGAATTTCCTCCTTTCTAAGGCAAGATAATATCCCCATAGTATGTATGGACCACATTTTCTTTCCACATTCATTTGTCAGTGGGCAGTTAGGTTGTTTCCACATCTTGGCTACTGTGAATAGTGCTGAAACGAACATGGGAATGCTTATATCTCTTCAAGATCCTGATTTCAATTCTTTTGGGTATATACCCAGAAGTGGGATTGCTAGATCATATGCTAATTCTATTTTTAATTTTTTGAGGAATCTCCATACTGTTTTTCATAGCAGCACACCATTTTGCTTTCCTACCAACAGTATGCAAGGGTTCCAGTTTCTCTACATTCTCACCAACACTTGTCTTTTGTTTGTTTGTTTTTAAATAATCATCCTGACTGGTGTGAAGTGATACCTCATTGTGGTTTTGATTTGCATTTCCCTGATGCTTAGTAAGGATGAGCACTTTTTCATACTCTTATTGGCCATTTGTATGTATCCAACCTTTTTAACTAAAAATGTTTAATAAACAATTATTCATAATTTTTAAAGAGCTACTTCCTGTTCTTAGACCGATTGTAAGTTTTTATGGCATCCAATTAGTCTTTCATGGATGCAATATAGCATTTTCTCAAACTTCTCTGAGGATAACGTCTAGTACATTATTTTATGTTTCCTTCTGTTCTCTTAATTACCTCTTCCCTCTGGCATCATTTATTTTCTAATAGTTTATCATATTGTTTTTATTGCATGTTTTGGCTTTTCTCTAATGTCTGGTAATCCTTGGTTGCTTGATCATATTTAAGACGAAGGCAATAGGAATTCTGTTTCTGACCAAGATGGAGTAATGGGGAGGGGATTTATCCTATAATCTGAAAAATTTAGAAATCTGTTTTTTAATGAATTATCAATTCTCAAGGTATTAGACATCTGGCAACAAAAGAAGTGATCCCTAAAAGACCAGAAACAAAAAATGTATCCCCATGGTTTTACCAGTTTATGCCTGGTAAAACCTACAGCATGGAAGAGGGAACCTAGGTGGAGCTGGGCAGTCTACCTAAATCAAACAGAGCTAGGAACCCAGTTAGGTCAAGGCAGCTACAGTTCACAGGGCAATGTACCAGAGGGGAGAAAGCTGTACAGAGAGGAGACTCCAGAGATCTGCAGAGGATCCCCTTGAATATTCATCTGAGCAATGAACAATGCACACATGTGAGAAAAATTACTTGAGGCCAAGGAATCACTGGAAAGGATAACAAATGACAGTATGTAGGACTCCGCAGGGCTGTGAATAATGCTTGTTCCCACCAACCAAAGAGGAAAACCTCATAACTTATAGGGCATAGGGTAGAGTACACAGAGGGCTTTTGCCTTAGCAGTGGGAAAAAATTAGCTTCAGGCTTAATGCTGCTCTGGTCATGCCTATCAATGCTTAAAAGCAACACCTAAAGGGATCAACTTGCATCAGAGAACAAAGCTCAGGTATATTTATATGAATACAAAATATTCAGCATCGAACAAGGTAAAATTCATAATGCTTGACATCTATCTAAAAATTTCCAGGCATTCAATGAAGCAAGAAACTACTACCCATAATAAAATCAATCACTAGAAACTAACCCAGATTTGACACAAATAATACAATTAATGGGCAAGGACATTAATGCAGCTATTATTACCACCCCTCATATGATCAGGAAGCTACTAGAGAAAAGATTGAACACATAAGGGAAGATATGGAAGTTATAAAAAAGACCCAAATCAAATTTTAGAGGGGAAAACCAAAATGTCTAACACAAAAAATATACAGGATGGGATTAATGTCAGATTAGACATTGCAGAAGAAATAATTACTGACTTTAAAAACATTTTAATAGAAACTATCCAAAATAAAATACACAGAGGGAAAAGAAAGACTGAAAAAAAAAAGAAAGAAATGAACAGAACATCAGTGAGCTGTGGGACAACATCTAGTGGCCCAATATATATGAAACTAAAGTCCCTGAGGGAGAAAAGAGAAAGCAGAGGAGAGGCAGAAAAATATTTAAAGTAATAATGGATGAAATTTTTCCAAAAGTGAAGAAAATGATAAACCCACAGATCTAAAATGCTCACCAAACCTGAAGCACAAGCAACTTAAAGGTACTTGGTAATCAAATTGCTTAAAACCAGTAAAAGAGAATCACGAAAACACACAGAGGAAGAAAAGATATTACATACTGAGGAACAAAGAACAGTATGACAGATTTCTTTTTAGAAACAATGCAAGTGAAACATTGCAAGGCGAAGGTACAAGACAATGGAGCAACGATGTCCTGAGGCAGGGAAAGAGAGGGAACCACTGCTAACACAGAATCCTTTACCCAGCCAAAACAGCTTTCAAAAAATAGAAGGTGAAATAAAGACCTTTCTTAGATACACAAAAGACAAAAGAGTTTATCATCACCAGACCAGCCAGCATTTCAAGACATGTTAAAGGTAATCCTTCAAGCAGAAAGAAAATAATACCAGAGGTAAATCTGGATCTACACAAAAAAATGAAGTGCAGTGGAGATGGTAATTATGTGGGTAAATATAAAGTTTTCTTCTTGCTATTTAAATCTCTTTAAAAGATAATCAACTCTTTAAAGCAAAAATAAAACAATGTGTTGTATATTTGGAAACCAAATGTAAATAAAACACATGTAGAAATATATGACAATAAAAGCACAAAGACCAGGAGGGGAGAAATGGAAGCATATTGTTTTACATTCTTTATATTCTACATGAAGTGGCATGGTATGTTGTTCTAAGTTAAAGGTATATAGTATACCTTAGCAACCACTGATTTCACACAGCAAAGAGTTAAAAAGCTAAATCATAAAAAATTGGTAAGTTCTGTTTCAGACAGTGAAGGAGCTCAGGAAATTTCACCCCAAAATATGCCTGGTTTAAAGAGTATTTTGAATTAAAGGCCCTCAGAGATCAACAGGCCTTAGAAGGAGCTTTACCCTCTGTCTGCACAGAACCAGATGGACCCATTGAGAAGGACAATTGTCTTTCGTTCCCCTCCCTATTACCCCAATATATTGCAGGAAAGAAGATCAAGAATGCAACCAGACCTGGCCCAACCCATTTTAAAGATAATACCTGTCTCTTTAAAAGTTAATTTAATTTCCAAAGAGAATCAATTACAAGTCAATCTGTTTCTCCTCACCCATTCATTCTCCCAAGTGTCTATTCATTCTCCCTAATAACCATTTATTGCCCCTAAACAGAATTACCCACATTCCTCATTTCCCCCCTCCCCTCTAAAATGAGGGTATGTAAATTTCTAGACCCCACTGGGATATTGGGTAATCACTCTGTGATTCTCCCCATGTACATGGTAAATAAATTTATAATCTCTTTGTCTTATTAATGAGACTTATTGTGAGTTGATCTTTCAGCAACCCTTCCAGGGGCAAAGGGGAAGTTTTCCTTTCTCCCCCACAACAGGTAGAGTTTGAGACACCTATGGGATATCTAAGAAAATTTGCCCAGCTTGTAGTTAGATTACATGAGCCCAGAGCTCGACGGAGAATGGAGGCCTGTCAGCATATAGGTGGTACATAAAACCATTAGTGCGAATGAGATCACCAGGGAGACCATCTCTAGCAGGATGGGAGGGGATTTAGGGCAAACTAAGGTTTTAGAGGGTGGGCACAGGCAGAAAACACTACAAAGAAGCCCATGAATGAGGAGAACTGGGAGAAAGACATGCATGAAAGCCACAAGTGTTTCAAAAACGAGTGAGAAGGAACTACGTCACGTGCAGTAGAAAGATCTCCTAAGGCAAGGGGCAGAATCCCCGCCCTCCCCGCACCGATGAGTCTGACACCTTTTGCCAGAGCAGTTTCATCAGCAAGGTGCAGACACAGACAGCAGGGGCGTGATAAGCAGTGGCTGAAAATGTTTGAAGAGACTCGGTGCAGAGAAGAAGGAAAAAGAGGGCACTTCCGAGTGCCAAGTGTTTTGTTTTCTGTTTCATTTTGTTTTGTTTTAAGATTATTTGACTTAAGCTTGTTTATTAGTTGAGGGGAAAGGTAGTTAAAAAAAAAAAGGGTTACACTTTAATGGAATGTTTTTCCAACATTCGCTTTTCCCAGCATTTATGCAAAGAAGGAATCTACTTGTATTTAGTCTTGGCAACATCACCCTTCATCTCAATATATAGTTGGTTACTATTCCCAAGTTTGTTTGCTTTTTCTGTTACACGTTTAGGTTAGTTGATTCCCAATTAAGTTGGGAAGGGACAGGGCATTTTTCTCACTTAGAGCTATCTTCAAATCACAGTCAGAGGAAGTATCTAGTTCTCCAAAGAGTTCCCAAACAGCACTAAGAAAAACAGTGAAATTCCCTGCTCAGATAAATTTGAGAAAGGCTACACATTAAAAATCTCCCTCTGAGACACTGACAAAGTACATTAGCATATTAAAGTCTCAGAGACATTCTACATTAAATAACAAAAAAAACCCCACCCTGTTTAACAGTTTAACAAATTTCCCCTGGGTGGGTGGGTGGGGGCGCACTGCTTTTTTTCTCTGCGTGTTATTAACATACCGGAAGAGTTTTCTCTTAACACCAGTGTAGGAAACCCTGCTGTAGCCAATTGATTCTACCTATGTTCTGTGGAGTCCTTTTAGGTTTTATTAATACAATAGTGAGGTTCTTCTCCATCTTAATCTTTAGATTTAGGGATTCATTTACCTCAGGGACTTGAAGCCCTCCCTAGACCATTAACAGTGAAGAATTGTGGTAACACCGCCAATTGTCTTAGGAACCCCTTTATAACACCAGGGATGGGGGCACTTTAACAAAAGGATAAAGATGGTTGAGGAAAGGTCACTAAGAGACAACATCTTTAATTAAGGTTAACAAAAATTCCTGGTCTGTGAAAGGACTGGTAATTTATCAGACACCTTCCTAGGAGGATGTGAGTTGTAGACAGGATCAAAGAGACTCCTTACATGTCTGGAGGAAGCAATCAACTAAACTACAATGACTTTAAATCAAGATACACAATTGGAAATGGTACCATATTTTGAAGTTCTGATGCAATAAAGAATTATGATATAATGCCCATGGAAATGAAAGGATGATCTACATTATAGGGTGAAAGAGGAAAAATTGTACAGCACAAATGTGTTAGTGTGGCAGTGAGAAGAGCAGAGAACAATGGGATTCCGGTTGGTCCCAGTGCAAACCCCGATGAAGTCCAGCCCGCCCAGCTGCCAACTTTCTCCTTCCCATCTTATTAAAGTGATTATTTAAGCACAACAAACCCTTTAAAAAAGATTGCTATTCCACATATATACCAGTATTTAAATCCATCCACATATCAAGAATTGGAAGACAATCATCGTTTACATGAGGCCTGCATTAACAATGTTTTGGCTCCAGGCTCCCTCTACTGTCTTTGAAATAATAAACAAACATTTTATGGCACCCTCCTGACTTAGATTCTAATATTTATGAAAGTCAAAACAAACACAATCTTGTGCAATAATAAAGGATATCTTTAGTATGATAATCAGGAAGTTCAGTATTTGGAGAAAGTTGAAAAAAATATGAACTAATTAATGAAACATTTATACAGATAGAACCATATGAAGTTGCCATTATTTGCCTATTTCTTACCCATAAATGGCAATTTCATATGGTTCTACCTAATATATGAAAATTTAATTGCCAAAGAATAGTAAGGGGTGTGTGTGTGTGTGTGTGTGTGTATGTACGTGGCAGGGGAGGTTATTGCTTTTAATAAATAATCTCCAACATGAAATCCCTAAATGCACTGGTTACTCGACATGATGTTTGTTGACCAAAATTAACTGTAGAATATAAGTCCAGTGCCTTACAGGAATGCATGTATTATAATTTCGGTTTAGAAGAAAGAAAGCTGCCTTCAGGTTAATAACTGTGAAGACATCAAATGTTTCACTTAAGAAGGTAAATAAAAGAAATGCAGAAAAGCCATATATTTACAAGAGCAAAGCTGGAAATAAAATAGTTACATTTTAACTGTGAGAGGAGGAAGTAGGGCAATTTGCATAGACTTCAAATAATCTCACCCTATTGAGAAAACCAGCAAATCCTGGAAAGAATTAGAGGTAAAAGCTAAAGTCAATACACTTCAAATATCCTTGATGTTTCACAGTAACTAACAAGAAAGCATCTTCTGGGTAAGTTCACACTTTGCACAAAATAAATATTAATTCTGTTGTTGGTAGTTTTCCAAAAAGTTAATATTTTACACTTTAGAATTTTAGTTTCTTAAGTTTGCCTTTGAAGCTCAAAGAATGCCTTTTGAAGTTATGTTTTCAGAGTCCTAGGAATTCAGTCTAAGAATGAAAGATGCCATCAAAGATTTGTTTACAAAGATGTTCACTAAAACCTGAAAAAATGAATTACAGGAGAAAAGTTGGAAATTTCCAAATTGGGGGCAGGTTGAATAAATTAAGGATAAATTGGTGGTTTATACGTATGATATAATATTATTTAATATATGGCCATTAAACATGTTTTGAAGACTTTAAAACATTGGCGAAATATTCAAGAGAGAATGTTAAGTTAAAAGGGATGCTAGCAATATGTACACCATCTAATGCAAACTTTATAAAGTAAATATATATGTGCACACAAAAAGGCTAGAAGGAAAAATAGAATTATTAACTGAGGTTATTAGTAAGTGGTAGAATTCTCGGTGGTTTTTATTCTTTTCTTTGTGTTTCTCTGTGAAAAACAGGAATTGATGGTAGGAGAATGTACTTTGTTTTGTGTGGGACGAATTGTTTGAGATTAGAGGAAAATGTGCTCTCTTTGATTCTAACTGATGCCATTTGCTTCTGTAACCGTGCTTACTTTTAGCTGTTTGTTAAATACAGGAGTAAGAGCAGGAGTGAGTCCATGACAGGCTGAATTTCCTGGAATAGGCCTGATTTTCGGTTTCCCCGAAATGACGCTGACCACAACTGGCGCCTGCGCGAAAATCAAAAATCCTGAGGCTTGGAGCCAACCAATCAGGAGTCAAAACAATCAGCCACTTTCAAAGGAACCAATGGACTAAGGGGGCGGGGAGGGGGATGGTGTGCCTAGCGTGTCGTGTGAAACCTGCGTGTCGTGTGGAAAAAAGATATAAAAGCTTCACTTTTACCCCAAGGCAGGTTCCTGTCCTGGTTCATAGGAGAGGCCACTGCATTGGTGCTCTGGGACTTGGACCCTAGCTCGAGCTAGCCAATAAACTCCTTTGCCATTTGCAGCCTCGGTGACTCCGTCTCTCTGTTCTTGGGGCTGAGGGAAATCGGACCTAACATCTGTAGGTCGCAAATTGTTTATCATGAACATGTATTAGTTTTAAAATCAGAAAAACACTAAATGCTATTTAAACATTTTTCATATAATGTTCTGCTAACATTCAGATCTGTAGTAAAAGTGTACCCATTAAAAAACCAGGGAGTTTAATAAAAAGTAATGGTTTTGGAATGATTCAATATTTGTATAAGACTGTTTGGCTGTGTTATAATAGAACAAACTCTCACAAGACAGATACTTTTGGTAATTTACTCAGTAGTGTGAATGCACAGGCCAGAGCTAAACTGCGCTGTACTTTTGACTATTACACCAATAACAACTTCTGCACAAAAGTGATAGAGATAGGTAAATTATTTCTCAAGCTATACAAATAAAGATGAAACATAATGCTTTTTCATCAGAGAGAAGTGAAATAATCACCATGGGTTCGAGCAGACACTGAGCCAGGCATTTTTCTTAAATGATCTCTAATCCTTACAGCTACTCTGAAAGTAGATATTTTTATTCAAATACATAATATTTAATAGAAGTAACAATAATATCTAAGACTTATTGATGAATTGTCATGTGTCAGGCTCTGTGTCGGGGGCTTTAATTATTTCCTCTCATTCCATATTTTGAGCTACAGGGGTAAGTAGTGCATGTGTGCCAACTTCGCACTCGAGGCCCAGGGTGGAAGCCAGATCTGTCTAACCACTCCCCCGTGTGGAGAAAATACTTTTATTCTCCAAGGTCATTAATCCATTTTTGCCCCTACTTTCAGAAACAATAAATAAACATTAAAAACACTGCGTTCTATGAATGGATTTGAGTTCTTCTGTTGTGGGGAAGAGAGGTGGGAAGAGAAGGGTTTTTTTTCTTTTTTCTTTTTTTTTCCTCGACACAAGGAAACAAAGAAGAGAAAGTTTAATCAGTCAGATTTGATGTTTTCTTACACTTCCTTGGAGTAGAACAATAGAAGTAGCCAGTCAGTCATCACCCACTCATCAATACTAAGCAAATTCAACAAAACTAATGTTTTCATAGGTGTTGATCAAGAAATATAATGAATTTCCTTTTGCCTTGTTTGAACGAAAAGTCTTCGATCAAACTTAAGACATCTATGTAAAGGTGTTCCTGTAATACAGGAAGTAGTGGCTTGCTAGATCCTTATCAAATTGGGAATATATTTGTTAATGACTTCATTGAGTTCTTTGAAGAAACTTCCATTCTGGCTTTTTTCCTTTGTCCTTCGTGTAATCCAGGGCTCACAGGAGATTTAGAGAATAATTGTGGGCAGGTGATTAAGAGAATTTAAAAACAACTGAATCTCTATATACTCTTGGTTCCTGAAATGGTCTACCTGGTTCTATTTTATAATAATAAAGTTTTCCCATCTATTAAGCATCTTCTACATGTCAGAGCTTTATATATGTATCTCGACAACCATTTACCAAGGTGCATATCCTCAGAGGTCACCTAACCCCAGAGGTTAAATAGCGATTATATTAATGCCTCTTATCATGCAGCTACTACGTGAAATTCGAATTTGGATTTGATTCTAACAAACAGGCTTCCTTCAAAACACGATGCCTAGCAACAAATCGATTCTAGTGATTTCCTGAATCCCAAGTGGAGCAAAATAGCCAATTCCTTTCTAGAAGCCAGGCTTGAGGGACAATTAGAATTTTCTAACAGAAAAG
>RJWJ010043951.1:0-12372 GCA_004363605.1 Indri indri | reverse complement strand
TTTTTTTGTTTACAATTTATTCCTGTTTCTGCAGGTGCTCCATGGGGTAGGATCTGCACCTGAGAATGATAGCATTAATTTTGACAAAAAGAGTTTAAAAATATAAATGTCAGCGTCTCCGGCACGGTGAAGGTGGCGATGGATGACAGAAGGGCATTCTAGGATGGCGCTCCAAAATAGAATTCCAGATGCCTCCCGCGAGTTCCCAGAGCACAGGCAGCCATGCTGGCCTCATTTGCTCAAAGTATCCTGTTATTTAGAAACTTTCTATGAGGCTGGATGGTGTAATGTCAAGTCAGGCAGACTGATGTCTACCTTTGCTGCCTCCCAGTTGGGTGGCCTTGGGCAAGCCTCCTAACTGTCCCAAGCCTCAGTTTCTCCAGTTGTAAGATGAGAAGGTGGGAATGAGTTGAATGACTTAATATTTTACTAAAAAGACAAGCTCCATGAGGGCAGGGACTGCATCAATTTTGTTCTCCTTCCATCCCGGAGCCCTTTCTGTGAAGGGTTCATAGCCTGGGGATCACCTGTGTGCCACCTCTGCTGACCTCCAGGGCAAACTCCATCGAAGGTCTTGGAGTACGGTACTCCTTTGTTGGCTACCCTCAAGCCCAGGGGAGCGGACTCCATAGCCATCCCCACCGGTGTGTCTCCGCGGCCCACACGAGCCAAACTAGCCCTGCCCAGGCCCCGGCAGCCCTCCCAGACTCCTGTGCCCACCCCGCCCTCAATGTCACGTCCACTAGACAGTGCTCCGAGTCCACCTCCCTCCTCCCTGGCAACCCCAGCCCATCTCCAAGCTGAACTGTGCTTTCTTCTCTGTGATGCAGCTCTCCTGGGCTGCCCACCTCCCGCCCCCACCCCTGGTGCTCTCCAGAGCTTTCCGTGCATGGAAGCTGCTCCTCCGTCCTCACCTCTTCTCCTGGGCTCCCTCCCTCGCCTCCTGTGTCCGCCAGAGCGGCTCCCAGGCCTTTTCTTCTTCCTCACCTTCCCCCACTCTTTCCTCCGCTGCTGTTTCTCTTAAATCTGAATCACCTCGGGGTAGAGAGGTGGACGTCCCTACCCTCTGCCCGCATGCACCGTTGTCTCCCAGGGAAACAAGGAATGCGCCTCATTCACTGGAGTCTTGTGTTCCTGCGGCTCCCCCCCCACTCATGCTCTGTGGTCATCCCGAGTAATTTCCACATCGATCTCAAATCTGCCTCCCCTAGCATCCTAGTGCCCCGAATCGCACTGACGCTCATCCAGCGGTGCAGACCACCCCTCTCCTTCGGCACCCACATCCACTCTGTCAGCACCCGCTGCTGAGGCCACCCTAAAATACCCACCGCAGATCTATGGCTCTTCCTTTCCTGCCACCTCCCTCCCCTGGGACCAAGGCAACGGCCTCCTGGTTTGTGGACGCCTCTGCCTTGGCCCCTCCAATCTTAGGAGTGTATATAAGGCATCCCTCTCTCTATTTGTATTATTTCTAATTACGGGTTATTTCACGTAAGATTATATATGAGGCATATAGAAGGCCTACACAATACTGGTAAACACCAAAGCCAGTGAGTTCCCCCTCTAAGTACCAGGACATCACTGATCCTGTTAGAACCTGTCTGTGACCCTCCCTGACCTCACTCCCCCGCTGTCCCCCAGAGGTACCGATCACATTGTATCCTTGTTTGTCAGTCTTCTGTCCGTCTTCTCAGTGATTGTTTCCTGATCCAAAGGTAGTACGAATGTGGCATGGTTTTGAAGTTTACATAAAGGGAACTATACTGTATATAATTCTTTTGAAAGTTGCATTTTTCTCATAGTTATGTTTGAAGATTCACACATGCACACACACACACACACAAATATTATATAGCAATGAAAATGAATTACAGCAGCTACTTTACAAACAAAACCTTGAGAAAAAGACAGTTGTCTTTAGGGAGAATATATGTAATATATATGCAGAGGATACTAATATGTATATGACATAAATACAAATGTGCATACACACATAGGTACACACACACGCATATATCACAATGTATTTATCACATTGTATTTATCACAACATATTTATCCATTTTCTTATTGATGGATTGTTTTTAGTTTTTGCTTTAAAAAAATACTGTCAGAGGATTCTTAGACATTCCTTAGAATATGTATTAATAGAAGTGGAATTTCTTGGTCAAAAAGTACATGCATCTTCAACCCTACTGTATGAGAGTCTCAGTTCTCCAGATCATCACTAACATTTCTGTGCTCACGAGGGAGGGATAGGCCATGGTAACACAAATGGGTATACTAGTCTATTTCTCACTCCAGTAACAGGCCACGGTCTTCCTGATACAGGGAAACTTTACTTCCTCTAGTCTTTCAGGGATGATTGGCAGCACTGGCATGTTTAGTACTTGTCTCTCATGGCCACCTTGGGAGTCACCATCCCTATCTGCATGTAGAAGACAAGAAGTTCTTTACCACCAGTCCTGAAAGTGGCACCCGTTGCTTCACTTGCATGCCGCCAGCTGGAACTCGTGCAGGCGGCAACCCCGACCTACCTACCTACGCCAGTAGCTGGCAGATGTCACTTCTCCCTATGGCCAGGAAGAGGAGGAGATGGGTTTTGGCAAACAGCTGGCACTCTCACCACAGATTGGCAGCATCATATTTTTAAATTCTGCTCTCTGGTCTATATAAAATTATCTCTTATTGAAATGTCAATTTATGGTTCCCTGATTACTACAGAGGTTGAGAATTCGGGCATCTTTTACCACTCATGTGTCCTCCTCTGTGATTTGCCTGTTCATGACAGTTGTCCCATTTTTAAAAAATCAGCTTGTTTTTCCATCTTTATTTGTGGGTTTGTTCTGTTTTGTTTTTAACATCATGGATTGTGATCCTTGCTTGGTTATGTGTTTGCAAGGATCTTCTGAATTGTGGTTTGTCTTTTGTGTTTTGCTCAGAATGCCTTTATCCCGAATAGAGGTTCTTAATTCCAATGTAATCCATTTGATAAATATCTCCCATTATGAGTTATATTTTCTTTTAAAATATTAAAAATATCTTACTCTGAAGCAATGCATTCTCTTATAATTTCTTCTGAAACTTTTACCTTTTTTTTTGTCTGTGCCTTACAGATTTAAATCCATCTGTAATTAATTTTTGTGTATGTTGTAAGGTAAAGAACCGCTATTGACTGAAAGTTTGTGTCCCCTCCAAAGTCACATATTAAAATACTAACCCCCAATGTGAGGATATTTGGAGGTGGCATCTTTGGGAGGTGATTAGTCATGAGGGGGAGATTCTAAAAGCCTCGCCACAGGACGTCAGCCAGAAATGGTCACCTGGCCACTGTGTAGCTGCAAGAGAAGCTGGGAAATGTTGTCCTCTTGCCCCCCCGGGAAGAGGAGAAAGGATTGGTGAGCGTATGGCAACACTCTGCCATCAAACTAAAATTTATTTAGGAAGGGCAGGACCATTTTCTCTCTGCAGCTTCCTTTGCCCCCTGGGTGCTGGGGGGAGGGGGTGCATGGCTCACTGAATAAATTGAGGGCTTTGGAGAGAATGGAGTTTGAATTTCACCACCTCCCAGTGATTTTGTGACCTCGTTAACTCTTTTAACCTTTATAAGTACTACCCAGGTAGAGACCAGATAGACTTAGATTCGGGTCTTGTGTATACTAGTCCAGAGTGGTCTTAGTGGGTTCGGGCTGCTATAACAAAGTACCATAGATGGGGTGGCTTATAAACAGCCACAATTTATTTCTCACAGTTCTAGAGGCTGGGAAATCCAAGATCCGGGTGCTGTCAGATCTGACGTCTGGCCCACTTTCTGGCTCATAGAAGGCACCTTCTTGCTGTGTCCTCACATGGTGGAAATGGCGATATTTCTCTCTGGTCACTCTTTTATAAGGGCACGAATACCGCTCATAAGGGTAACTCTACAGCAGAGAAATGACCTAATCGTGACCTAATCACTCCCCAAAGACCCCACCTCCTAATACCATCATGCTGGGAGCTGGGATTTCAACACATGAATTTTGTGGGGACACAAACATTCTGATCATAGCAAATGCCTTTTCCTGGGCTCAGCGAGGCTGGCTGCACAGGCTTCATGGGAACATTGGCCCACGCAACACGCTCCCATTGTGCCATTTCAAACCACTATGTCACGAGGAGTACATGCAACAACGCACATGAATTATCCTTGGTTTTTTGTTTTTTTTTTTTTTTTTTGCTGCTACCATAAAATGCCTGGAAACCAGACCTTTCCCAAATTCCAGCTTCATGACAGGCCCCATTCTTTTTCTGTTTGTTGACATCGTATGGCTTGTTTTCTACCAGCACAGCCATTGTGCCTGGCTCCCCTGGGGTCAGATGTGTTATTTTCCTTTGGCAAAGCTGCTTCCGTTCTTTCCCCACCGCGAGAGCCTGGCAAAAACAGGCTTCAGTGCAACGGCCATCAGATGACTGTGCGGTTTGGCCCTGCCTGGCTATGTGTCTCTGGGGCATCAGTCGATTCAATTAAACAAGGTCAAAGCTAAATTTATGGCCACTACTTTTCTAAATTTTCACCTTATTGGGGGCAGTTCTAAGGGCATTCATTATCATTTGATCTCAAATCTGAATTATGTGCAAACACAGACACACATTTCCCATACACACACCCATACACAAACGCACAAAGAAAAAAGTGCCGAAATATTTACAGTTGTTATCTCTGAGTAGGGAGGTTTCTGATTATTTTATTTGCTTATCTATATTTTCCTATATTTCTCACATTTCCGTAAACGGGCTGTCATGACTTAGAGTCTCAGCAGGAAGTAGATGTCATTCTCAAGGATTAACTGAAAGGGTCAGTGAAGTGACTGTTTTTAGGCCTCAGGGTTGAGGCTGCTGTGTCGGTCCCAATAAGTTGGATGGCACCGCAGAAGAGGCAGTCCCCGAGTCTCAGTTTCCTCTTGCTGCTGCTACATATTTAGTAAATGTTCCTGTGTTCTGCTTCACATTCCTTTTTTGTTTTGCCTTCTCTCTGGGGTCCTGATAGATGGAACAGCCTCCCTGCAGAATGTCCCTGGTCATCACCACAGAAGAAGAAGAAACCTCTGGTGACTCTTGCATAGCCAATAAATGTGCCGGGAATGTTCACGGGGTCCCACCAGGTGATGAAGGAATCGGGAAGCATCTCCTTCCTAGTGCCAAGGAGAGAGAACCCAGATGTTTGGCAAACAGCTGCATTAACTGCCAAGGAACTAGTGAGAGGCAGTGACACATTTAGTGACGAGCAATACCAGGGAGCTCTTAGTACCCACAAGACTGAACATGTTCCCAGGGCCGGGTGGGGGAGCAGTGCTGTGGCTTTCGGGAGTGAAGCACAGCGGCCGCCACTCAGAGCTGTCTGGGAAGAGGGGAGCAATGCCCTTCTCTTTTCTTCTTCATCTGATCTTCCGGTGATGGATGATGGATCCCTTTAACAAAACCCCGTCAGAATCCTTGGGCATAGAGACGTAGGTGACATAATCAATATGGTCAGCCTCCTTGGGCGCCAGACAGGGCAGAGAAAAGCAGAGTGGATCTGGGGGGACAAGGAATAGTTGGCGCAAGCCCGTACTATCATTGTAGTTTAAAAACAAGATGTTATTCACATAAAAATAAAGCTGAGTGCACTGGAGACCAACAAGCATCATTGAACACGTTTACACTGGGCTCACTCTGTACTCAGCTCCAAGAGTGTAGAGATGTTATCAGACCTGTCTCGTGCTTTGGAGGAGTCACAGGCCACATGGGGAAGAAAGACATGTGACCAGCAGCTACCACACAGGTCGTGGGTGGAAACTTAGGCGTGTGGACAGGGTCTCTGAGAGCCCTTTGAGGGTTCACCGCTAGCAAGGCGTGTCTGGGGAAACCTATTTCCCTTTCTGCTGTTCATGCTTCGCATCTGCAGAGGTGGCCCTATCAGTTCTGGGCTCGGAGCCACGATACACCCAAAGACACCACACTTCTCGTCCTAAGACAGCAAAGACACCCATAGCTCTTGAATGAACATTGACTGACCTTAATATGAGATTACACGCTCACCTGGTTCTGACTTATTTCAGCTCATATCAATTTGGGGAGGGTTTTGGGATCGCAGGCCTGCAATAGTCTGCATCGTCTGTCCACGCACGCTCCTTCCTCTCTGTTGTTGCTCCTTCTGCACTTAGCAAACACGAATGCATCTTTCTTGCACACTGCAGAAAAGGCTGGGTGGTGCTGAATTTACTACATTAACTGAAGATGTGCTTGTGACGAATTATGAATGGCCTAACATGTCTTAAATGATAAAGAAATCCAATTTAAGTTTCTACGCACAGTTCAAAGTCTGCTTTTAATCTATACTTTGCTCAAATCTATTGTGCATCTTAGTAGATTTTGCACAGAGAAATGAGAATCAAAATGTTGGGGTTTTGCATTAAGCAGATATTGACTGATACTTTTTGTTGCTTTTCATAGAGAAAGATCTGTTTAAGTTTTTCATTTTCCTCTTTGTGTGTATGTGTGTGTGTGTGTGTGTGTGTGTGTGTGTGTTTAATATCCAGTAGCAATAAACAGCACATCAGCCCAAGAGAAGAAACCAGCTGCTATCTTTTATTCATTTCCATTGATGGAAAGGATCTAGAAGACTCCTAAGAGTGAACAAAGAATTCAGTGCCTTTCTGATGGCATGTGGTTCATTCCAATGGAAAGCCATTTTTCTGATTTAACTGTGTTTACTAAAGACTCTCTTTTGAGGCATTGGGGTGGGGAACTCTTCATAGCAGTTAGAATTTGGGCAGGAAAACAGCCGTCATTCATGAATTCTGGGTATGAAATTTTTTTTTTTAAATAATTGAACTTCTTATGTTGAGATAATTGTCAATTCACATATAACAGATAAAATGCAGAGAGATCCCAAGTACACTATACTGCTTGCTGTAATGGTAACATCTTGCAAAAACTATAGTGCAACATTAAAACTGGGTTTTTGACTTTGATAAAATCTACAGATCTTATTTAGATTTTCTGTTTCATTTGTGGTCATTCTTGTGAATGTATGTGTGTATTTAGGTCTCTGCAATTTTATAATGCATAGGTCTGTGTATCTGCCTCAACAGTCAAGTTCTAGAACAATCTCATCACTGCAAAGACCCCGTGTTGCTCTTTTGCTGCTATTAATATATCCATTCCTATTACCTTCTGCCATCTCTACCATCCCTTATACCTGGTAACTACTAATCTCTTCCCCACTTCTATGATTCTTTCATTTTAAGAATGTTATACAAATGGAATCGCATTGTATGTAACCTTTTAAAATTGGCTTTTTTCCACTCGGCATAATTCCCTGGAGATTCATCCAGGTTGTTTCATTGTATCAATTGTTCATTCCATGTTATCATTAATAGTATTCCATGATGGTATCGATGTATCACAGTTTATTTTTAACATATATATCACTCATGCATTGAAGAACATATGGGTTCTTTTCAGCTATTAGGAACAAAATTGCTGTAAACATATATGTACCTTTTTTGGTGTCAACATAAGTTTCATTCCTGAGATAAATGCCCAAGAGTACAGTTGCTGCATTGTATGGCAATTATATGTTTGGTTTTATAAGAATCTGCCAAACTATTTTCCAGAATGATTGCAGCATTTGACATTCCCATCAGCAATGTATATGTGATCCAGTGTCTCCACATCCTTGCCAGCATTTTGTGTTGTCACTGTTTTTTATTTAACCATTCTGTTAGGTATGTAGTGATACCTCCTGGTGGTTTTAATTTGCATTTTCCTAATGGCTAATGATGGTGAACATTTTTTATGTGTTTATTTGTCCTCTTTATATATCCTGTTTAGTGAAGTCTGTTCATGTCTTTTGCCCATTTTCGAACTGAATTATTTTCTTGTTTTTTACTATTGATTTTTGAGAATTCTTTGTGTGTTATAGATATATCCAGGTCTTTGTTGGATATGTGGTTTGCAAATATTTTCTCCTAATCTTAACTTGTCTTTTCGTTCTCTTAATGAGGTCTTTCACAGAGCAAAAATTTGCAATTTTAATGAAATATAATTTATCAATTTTTCCTTTTATGACTAACATTGTTCATGTCGAATCTAAGAACTTTTCACCTAGCCCCAGGTCCTAAAGATTTTTTTTCTTCTTCTTTTTTCTGCCTAGAAGCTTATAGTTTCATATTTTACGTTTATGCCTGCAATCCATTTTGAGTTAATTTTTGCATAAGCTGAGAAGTTAAGATGAAGGTTCATTTTCTTTTACCCTTGGATGTCCAACAGCTGCAGCACCACTGTGTTGAAAAGGCCTCCCTTCCTCACCAAACTGCATTTGCATCTTTGTCAAAAATCACTGGGCATTCTTGGATGGCTAAATTTTTGGGTCTCTATTCTGTTCCATTGATCTATGTGTCTGTTCCTCAGAAAATACCACACTGTCTTGATCACTCTAGCTACATGGCGTGGCTTAATATCGAGTAAAGTGATTCCTCCCACTTTGTTCTTCTTTTTCAAGATTGTTTTAGCTATTCTAGGGCCTGCGCCTCTCTATGTAAATTTAGAATTAGCTTGCCTATGTCTAAAAAAAGCCTATATGGGGTGTTTCAATATGAGGAATTAGAAGCTCACACAACCGTTTGGAGGGCTGGCAGGGGCTCGGGGCAGCGCAGCCACCTGGGCCCATGTCGGCAGCATCGCCGCGCCAGGGGCTTCTGAAGGGCTGGCCCAGTGGCCCTAAAACTCTCCAGAGTCTCAGGAAATCTCCTACCAACTTCGAGTTGGCTGCACTGGAATAAGTGGCTCTTCAAGAAGTTTTGGAGCTGCCTTGACCTCCAGGCTGCCCTGCGTCTGCCTGCAGCTGCTCCCAGGAGTAAAGGCCTTTGTCTCCCCTGCCTTCTTCTGGCTGGCTCGGGCCCAGGACCGAGAGGTGAGAGGGGGTCAGGGGCTGATGACTGCTGGTTTCACACCGTCAGGGCTAGAGGCCCTGTGAATGAGTTGTCGGGTTTTTGCATGGTGGATGAAGAGAAGTGCTCCTTTGGCTGTTCTTCTCCCAGAGCACAGTTTTCAGAGGGACAGAGAGATCTGGGAGTTGATTCCTAAAACCCAGAGAGTTGGCTGTCCATGAGTTGACTCATTCACTGACCCAGAGGAAAGACGCGTCTATCAGCTAAGGACACACGGGAAAGCAGTGGAGTGCCCAGTGTGGTCGAGACAGGAGGCTGAGGTGGTCACCGCAGACGTGTTATAACTGCTGTGTGGAAGGAGGCGGGCAGGCCAGGGCATGTGTGTGCAGGGGAGGCGGGTGGGGAGGACACACCTAACCCTGTCTCTGTGCACTGGGGAACAGTGCAGGAGAAGCGGTGTCTGCACTGAGGCCTCAGGTGCACTGGAGTAAACCAGGTAACCAGGGCATGTAGAACCAAGGAGGGAATGGAGCACGTGGGAGATATTCCTGGAACCGAGGAGAAAGGCTGGAATATAGGTACACTAACAGGCTGGAATGCAGACGCCGGCTTTCTGGCCTCAGCTCTTACGTGGTCCCGGGGAGCCATGTGACATTTCCAGTCTTCCAAGAGCAAGAGTAGGTTGGACTTGATTTCATGGTTACTTCCTGCACATCAATTCTACAAACAAAGTACTGTGTGTTTTCAAAACAGCCAGTAGGTTATGTAACATAGCACTTCTCCCCTCCACCCCTAAAACCCACCAACACCCGTTACAGCTAGAGTGAAGACTGAGGTGTCTCCTTTGACCAAAAAAAAATTGCAGTTCACACTCATTTTATCCAAATGAAATATTTCTTTACCACGTACAGCTTTCACATGAATGACACGTCAGTTCCAATTTGTGACAGGGAGCTAAGTTAATCTGGCTCCAGCCCTCACAAGGCCACTCAGAGCACGTCCTCGAGAATAATAACACAATTGTTCAGGTGCCACTGCAGCTGGGCTAAGAGCTAGGTTGTCTGTGGCTCTGTCCTCATGAGGCAAAGATGCCCATGGTCTCTGTTGTACAAGCTGTGTAGCTTTGTGTGGTGGTTGTATTTCTTTCCTGGAGGCAGACGTGTCCTTCAAGAAGCATTAAGGTTGGGGGCCTTCAGCTCCATGGTCTCAGGCTGTTCCTCAGTGATTAAGCCAAGGTCATGGTCTCAGGCTGTTCCTCAGTGATTAAGCCAAGGTCACGGTCTCAGGCTGTTCCTCAGTGGTCAAGCTAAGATCATGGTCTTAGGCTGTTCCTCATGGTCTCAGGCTATTCCTTAGTGTTCTAGTCAAAGGCGCTTGTTGGGGACAGGAGAGGAACAGATGAGTTATGGAAAATCCTGGTCAGATGGGCAGAGCAGTGCATGGAGGAAACATCCGGGTTGAAGTCAAGATGACTGGGGTGTGTAAGGGTCAACATTCTGATGGGCAAGTGGTGTGGTCAGCTCAGCAACTGGGCTCCTTGGTGTAGGGCTGGTCTGCTTCACCAGAATCCTCAGTTCTAGCACCGAGATGAGGTTTTGGGTAGGTTGTGCGATTCCCTCCCCAAGAGGATCATACTCCTATTTAGTTTCCTAGGGCTGCCCTAACAAACTACCAAACTGGGTGACTTGAAACAACAGAAACACATTTATTCTCTGACAGTTCTTGAGGCCGGATGTCTGAAAGTAAGGTGGGTTCCCCCTGAAGGCTCTGAGGAGAACCTGTTCCATGACCCCCTGGTATCTGCTGGCTGGTGGCAATCCTTACCATCCTTTGTCCTGTAGATGGACAATTCCGACCCTGTCTCTGTCTTCACACGGCCTTCCCCTCTGCCTGTCCTCTCCTCTTCTCTTCTTTTTTAGGGATACTTACTGTGATTTAGAGCTCACCTTATTATAGGATGATCTCAAGATCCTCAATTACCTCTCAAAAGACCAAAAAAGTCACTTTCACTGGTTCCAGGTAGATATATCATTTGAAGGGCGACCTTCAACCCACTACAGCCTCCAACAACATCAGGCTTGGTCGGCCACATTCCTTGCCTTGGCCAGTGCAATGTGAGCACGAAGGACATACATGCCTCTTCCGAGCAGAAGCTTTAACCCCCATTGCAGGATTCTGCCATGATCTGTTTTCTCGTTACCAAGAGAACAATACATATTTCAGAAGAGAATTCTTCCACTGATCCAGAATGAAGAAGACATATACATGGAACTAAGCCACACACCCTACAGCCAACAAATAATTAGAGAAATCTACCTGTGTTGGTGTAGCCCCAGAGGCTGGGAAGATGTGTTCACCGCAACATAACTTAGCAAAAGCTAACACTGAATTTATGAGGTACATTTTGGACAATCACACGACATCTTTTTTTTTTTTTTCTAGACAGAATCTCACTCTGTTGCCTGGGCTAGAGTGCCGTGGCATCAACCTAGCTCACAGCAACCTCAAACTCCTGGGCTCAAGCGATCCTCCTGCCTGAGCCTCCTGAGTAGCTGGGACTACAGGCATGCGCCACCATGCCTGGCTAATTTTTTCTATATATATTTTTAGTTGTCCAGATAATTTCTTTCTATTTTCAGTAGAGACGGGGTCTCGCTCTTGCTCAGGCTGCTCTCGAACTCCTGAGCTCAAACGATCCACCTGCCTCGGCCTCCCAGAGTACTAGGATTACAGGCGTGAGCCACTGCACCTGGCCTCACATGGCGTCTTGTGAAGCCCCACAGCACCATTTCAGGTTCAGAAATGGTCTACATCTTCCCTCCTTCTGACTTCTACCATGGTTGTTCTTCTGGTTTCAATTGATACATGGATTCCTCCAACTTCTCTCTTACTCTTTCTCAGTTCCAGTAAAGAGCAAGCCATGGTCTTTCTAATTGGCTGAGGAGCAAAAGAGCCGCAAAAGCAATGTGAGGAAGAAATAAAAATTCTGGAATGTGAGAAAGTCAGGGATAGTCATGGCCCCTTCTCCAGGGGTTCTGACTCCTTCTGAGATGGTCACCTGTGGCCCCTCACTGCCCTAAATCGGCCATGTATTTGTCCCTCCACTAATTTTGTCAAGCAGTGTTCACCTGCTTCTGCCGTGGGAGCTGGGCTCTCCTTCCCTCCTCTGTCTCACACCCCGTATTCATTCTGTATCTCGCATTGACCTCCCCGCGACCCACATCCACCCCGCTCTGCCTCTGGCATCCCTACTTCCCTGGTCCAAGCCGCCACGTCTCTTACCTGCCTTGCTTCCAGAGCCTCCTGACAAGTCTTTCCATCTCAGCTGTCACTACCATGGGCCAGGCTCCTTGCTAGGACATACAGCAGTGTAGGAAGACACAGACCCCCAAACATGAAAATATACAAGTAGATTAATTTCAAATTACAGAGAAACAAGGGGCCGAAATGCAAAGAAGCC
>RJWJ010043950.1:0-12378 GCA_004363605.1 Indri indri | reverse complement strand
GACAAAGCAGACAAAAACATACACTGGGGAAAAGAATCCTTATTCAATAAATGGTGCTGGGAAAACTGGATAGCCACATGTAGAAGACTGAACCAGGATCCACACCTTTCACCTCTCACAAAAATCAACTCACGCTGGCTATCAGATTTAAACCTAAGAAATGAAACTATTAGAATTCTAGAGGAAGAAGTTGGAGACATTACTTTTAATAGAAAGGTCCTGCTTCTGCCAAGAAGTCCTTCAGTTACAGCCTCATCTTAATCTGCCTCAACGAAAGCCTGCTCCCCAAGTGTGGCTCAGGGCAGCTTGGGTGTTGCGTGAGAATGGAAGGAAGGAAGACACCACTGCCCTCCTATGTGAGTCCACAGTCCAGCGCTTGTTGCTCTTGCAAGTAGAGGCTGGGAATAGTAGAAGGATCGAAGAAAGAAAATGAATATATTGCATGTCCTGTATGTGGCCAGCAAAGCATTAAGTTTCACATTTATTATATCATTATACCATTCCTAGAAAATGTCCTAAATACCCTAAAAATGAGGAAACTGAGGCTTAGAGAAGTTAAAAATACAAGATCAATTCGTTGGTAAATGTCATGGCTGGAATCCAACCTTAGGTTTCTCTACTCCTAAAAATAATTAAGTATGTAATTCAATAAATAATTTAAAATTTACATAGAATTACATCGCAATCTTTTAAAGAGAAAAAGTCATTATATAAGTATGAAATTTCACATATAGTAGGACAAAATTAAATATTATAACTCAGAAAAACTATACATGGTTTTGCATAGATATAAAAAATGATACCAAAACGTTAATAATATCCTTTAAAATTATTCTTAAACAACAAAACATTTTAAAAGAAAGACAGTTTTTAAATTTGTCTGGTAAACAAGCTTATAGAAGATCAATATTTTCTGACTTAACTGTATCTTCTGTTAAATTGACATTTTCCCCCCAACTCTCATAGAAAATTTAGAACAGAGTATTTCAAAGTCTAGTTTGACATGTATTGTCACAATAGCAAAAATGACAGATAAAAATTAGTGGACAAGCAAAAATAGCAGTTCATGCTCATGTTTTTTTTTTTTTTTTTTATGGTGGGTTCCCCCAAAATGTATTTCAATTCTAACAAGATACAGCTGTGGTTCTCGAAGTGCTCTTTGCAGATCCCTGGGGGTCTCTGAGATCCTTTTGGTGGGGAGGTTGTGAGGTCAAAATTATTTTCTTTGTGCTAATGAGATGTTATTTTCCTTTTTCACTATGTTGGTATATTTAATGATGGTGCAAAAACAATACTGGGTGAAACTATCGGTATCGTGTAGCACAAGTCAAAGCAGTGCCTCCAAATTGTACCCATAATCATTGCAACTCACAGGGCAAAAACAAAGAGCAAGTATTACTTAAGAATGGTCTTAATGAAGCAGTAAAAAATTATTTTCTTAAATCGTAACCCTTGAGTGTATATATTTTTAATAGTCTGTGTGACAACATAGGAAGTAAGCATAAAGCACTTTTATTGCAAAGAAAAGTGTTTGAGGGAAAGTACATGTGATTGAGTTGCAAGCTGAACCAGATGCTATTTTCATGGAAGACCATTTTTACTTGAATGAACAACTGACAGATAAACTATACTTTTTCAGACGTGGGTATTTGGCAGACATTTCCTCAAAAATTCACAAAGTGAGCCTGCCACTCAAAGGAAAACTGACAATATTTGTTGCCAACAATAAAATTCCAGCTTTCAAGAATTTTGGAAAACTTGTATCCACTATTATAAGCTTGATAGCTTCCAAATAGTTAGAGACTTTTTTCAGAATGGTGGTAATGTAAATGAATGTGATTTTTTTTTTTTTTGGCATTGTATAATGAAATATGTCAACATTTGGAAGATCTGCATAACTAAGTGAACCAACATTTTCTAAATAAGAAAGGCATGATGTTACAAAATCATGCATAGGTAAAAGATACATTCAAAGTGCAAATCTGACCAATGGATTTGAATGTAATAGAATATGAAAAGCTCATTCATATGGTTTCAGATTCTATATATGAAGAAATTACCACTCGTTGAGTTTTGGTGTAGCATAAAAGAAGAATGCACACAATTATCTTAAAAGACTATTAAAATACTTCTCCTTTTTCCAACTACACAACAGTGAGGCCAGATTTTCTTCCATCAAAGCAACATAGTAATGAATCGAAGAAGCAGCAGATATGAAAATTGAGTTGCTGTCTATTAAATCAAAGAGTAAACAAATGTTCAAAACTGTAAAAAATAGTAGCAAAGCAGCCAGTTTTAAAAAAAGGTAAAAATCTTCTCACTAAATTTCTTTTTGTTTTGGAAAATATGGCAATGTTTCATCAAAATATTCTCATTATGTTAACGTGCGAGTTTATTAATTTTTAATAAACTTACGAAAAATAATCCTAAAATTTCTAATTCAAGGTCTAACATGGTAAATATCAATAGCTATAACACACATAAACAATAGCTCTTTAGGGTCCTTACTAATGTTTAAGAGTTAAAGAGATCCTGAGGCCAAAAAGTTTGAGAACCACTATACTATAGAAATAATACATGTTCAATAATTATAATTGACACCTGAATAATGCAGGGGTTAGAGGTGCTGACCCCTTGCACAGTCAAAAATTCAAGTATAACTTTTGACTCCCCCAAAAGTTAACTACTAATAGCTGACTGTTGACTGAAAGCCTTACCAATAACATAAATAACTGATAAACATATATTTTATATTATATGTATTATATACTGTATTTGTACAGTAAAGATAGAGAAAAGAAAATACTATTAAGAAAATCATAAGGATGAGAAAATATATTTACTACTGATTAAGTGGAAGTGGATCATCATAAAAGTCTTCATCCTCACTGTCTTCATGTTGAGTGGGCTGAGAAGGAGGCGGGGGAAGAAGAAGGGTTGGTCTTGCTGTCTCAGAGAGGGAAGAGAGAAGAAAATCCACACCTAAGTGGACCCAGGCAGTTCAAACCTGTGTTGTTCAATGATCAGCTGTATATGATGGTATATAACTAAGATTAAATTGTGTTTAGACATCTACCTTTCCATCTTTAAAGTGACTTCATCAATGTAAGGGACACAGACTTTTTGATTTAGTATTTCTTCAGGAAAACCATTTCCCTGCCATTCTCAGTCTAAGTGGCCGATCCTACTCCCTGGATCCAGAGGAGGTCAACATGTGTTGCAGACATTACTAATTAGAGTACTACATCCCTTGGGAAATGGACAGGTGACCCTTTAAGCATTTATGAGCTGAATTTCTATTACTTACATTGAAGTGAACCCTAACTAATACAATATTTGATACCTGGAAGTGGATTACCGCAAATAATAGCTTTTAAAATATGATACTGGTTGAGCTAAGGTGAGGCAGAGGATTCCCCCATTGCAGGCTGGAAAAAAGGCAAAAGCTATTATTTGGTAGCAAAGCAGCTAGTAAAAAAGATGCTTAATGTATAATAGAACTCAAATCACATATAGGCACACCTTGCTTAATGATGGGGATAAATTTGGAGAAATGTGTCGTTGGGCAATTTTGTCATTGTTTGAACATGATAGAGTGTACTTACACAAACCTAGATGGGATACCATACTACCTATAAGGCTATATGGGATAGCCTATTGCTCCTAGGGTACAAACCTGTACAGCATGTGACTGTACTGAATAGTGCAGGTAACTATAACACAGTGGTAAGTTTTTGTGTATCTAAACATATTTAAATATAGAAGAGGAATAGTGAAAATACAGTACTATAAACTCATGGGACCATTGCCACATATATGGTCCACTGTTGACCAAAACATCATTATTCAGCACATGACTGTAAATATCAAGGATAGAGTTTCAGGGAATCAGGAAAAAAGTATCAGACTCTTGAAGCCTCATCTGGCAATTCTGGAAGGAGAGAGGAAAAGGATCTAAGAGTCATCCTTTCTGCCTGTGCCTGGCACTCTGCAATGGCCAAGAGCAGATAACCTTGTGCCTCTGGGATGGCAGATGTGTAAATCTCTGCCCCATGCTAAGTTAGTAGAGCAAGAAACAAAAAGGGAAGAGATTGGGATACTGGTGAACAAGGGACCTGGGGGATCACTTCCAACACTTGCTTCTCTACATTCCCTGACTAGCAAAGAGAACAGGTACAACTGCTCTGCAGAAGCCATGCCTAGGAGCACTACCACCGAGGGGTTAGGATCTGTGAGATTTCAGCCCATTGTCTCCCAGTTTGAGGTCCAGATGGCTAGGACAAGGGGCAGAGCTTGGAGGCCAGTTGCTAAGAGGGCAAATGAGTGAGGGCTGGAGCAAGGCTGATGGGCTATGACTCCACAGAGCTCTGGCTTTATTACCATTGCAGGGGGTATCCATGAAATAAACAGACCAACACAGCCAACAGGTCTGTCAGGAGAGGCTGTGGCATTGCTAGAGAAATGCCAAGGATCACTGAACAGACCTGAGGGTGCCCAACTTATTAAGTCAAATTTCATCCCCCAAACCCACCACTACAGGAACTGAAATGTTCTAACTATTAGAAGGAAAGACTCCCTCATGTCCATCTGTCAGATAGCTATGCAGGACAATGGAAAAGGGAGTCCTCCCAGAAAGCAGTGAGGGGCCACCTAGATTCTTGAACAAAGGACTCCCTCCATGGCCAGGTCAGAGAGTCCTTACTCTCTTTGCCCGGCAGCATGACACAACCACTGTGAACCCAAGATCACTATGTAGTGGTTGCCCTTCTCTCCTTTTCCAAATGGAAGTTTTATTGTAGCAATAGTGTTTTCTCTCTATCACTGTGAATTGGCAGTGCTACATTTATCCTTTAGCCAGAGGTTGCCAAACCGTGATGAGCTACATTAAGACTCAACCAAAAAAAAAAAAAAGAGTCATAATTCAGAGATTCTGGAATTAAAGTTGAAAGCAGTAACTAGATAAGCCTAGAGGAGTCTTCCTTTAAAGTGGAGGTAGGACAGTTTTCCTTGTAGAGGTATATTTGTGTTATATTAGCAAGGGTCATTTTAGGAATTTTATAAATGGGAAAGAAGGTATATATGTATGCTGGGCAGCCAAGGGATGGAAACATAATGAGATGTGGTTAACTTGTGTTTTGTTTAGCCCAGAATCTCTTTGGGAATCATATTTTCCCCATTCTGAAGCCAAGTGGTTTGGGTAGGGCCAATCCTACCTCCTGGCTTTAGGAATGGGTACATCACGACACTCTGGAAAATTAAGTACTGGATTTCCTTAGTCACAGTAATTAAGTCCAGGGATGGTCACATGACCAACAGCAAGCCAATAAAAGCTCTCCCTGGGACTTTTGTTATAGTTATTGAAAAATAGACTTTTTGATTTTTTTTTACTAGGAATGTCAGCTGCCAGTACCATGTAAACTCAGAACTGCTGCTAGTCATTTTTGCCACATTGTGGGGAGACCCTGCCCAATAATGGAGCCAAGACCTAAGTTAGTAAGTAAACAGATGAACAAAAGAGTCTTATTTTGAGTTCCTGGATCTGGTCCTTCTTAAAGCTAGACCAATAGTCCTATTTTTCCAAATTGAGTTAATGGATATATTTTTGTGCTTAAATGAGACTTCAATGGGCTTCTGTCACTTTTAACAAAAAATCCTAACAATCATAGCTAATTAAAGTGATTTTTATTTAATTTTAATTCTTTCAAAGAGAAATAATTGAACTGTCACCTAAATTTTTTTTCTTTTTAAAACTGATATCTTGCTGGAGGCCAATAGATATTTAACTATAGCATCTCAGTATAGGAATCATTGATTAAAAAATCTGTGGGGGGAGAGGTGGCATTAAACCTGAGGTGGCATTAAAAGGTAGCTCATCCTCCTGGACAAAGGGATGAGAGCCAATATCATTTACTATTTATTATTTATATCCTACTTATTTTCAAGAAAGTTTTGTGTCTCCTTTCAGTAAAAGGCACTATGTAATAAAACCACTAAAGCAAATTAAAAATTTAAAGATTCAAATAATAAAGTGAGGGAGGAGAAAGTTGAATTGAAAATCATAGATTGAGGTCTCTCTACTAGAGTCAAGTATAAAACCTGTCTCTGAATTTCTGAAAAGGCAAAGTGAAATGGATATCAAAAAGTTCTGTAGTATGGTTATCTTAACTGTAGGAAAAACTTCATCAGGAGAGATTGTCTTGTTTCTAGAACTAAGGTCTAAAAATATCTTACTACCTAGCTCTTCATACACTAGCACCATGTAATAAAATGGAAAGTCTTTAGTAGAAGCTCCACAAAAGATGCAGAAATGGTCTTTTCATGGCTCTTTCAGAAAAATTTGACCCTTAATTAAAGCTCAGAGGCCCTTGTTAAATTGTAAATCTATGAAGGCAATTTGGAGGAGGGTTTTAAAATAAGGAAGCACATACATGCTATTTTTAGTCATATGGTTTGATGTTTGATCAGATCTTGGAGAGTGTATTCTAGAAGAAAGGATGGCAAGTATGCCATGTCCCTGAAGACATCGCAACAAATATCGGTTGACTCATAAAAGCCTGTAACAAAGGTTGTACAGCAAATTGCTGGAAACTAAGACTAAGATTGATCATAGAAAATCAGGTCCTTAAAGCAGATTGCTGACTAAAATGATATCTATATACACTAAAAACTCTATAGGTGAGCAAAATTTGACAGTAAAAATGAAAGTCTTACTTGCATTTCTTACAAGATGGGGAGTAATAAGTACTGTTAAAAACACATAACAAAGAGCTTTCAGGAATAAGAGAGTCTTAGAGAAGTGTTAGAGTCCTTAGAGCAAAGAAAGGGTTTTTTTAAAAAATTTTTTTATTTAATACTTTTTTTCACTCTTTAACCATAGCTTCAGCCCAGGTTCTTTTTTTTTTTTTTGTAAGACAATGTCTCGCTGTGTCACCCTGGGTAGAGTGCAGTGGCGTCATCGTAGCTCACTGCAACTTCGAACTCCTGGGGTCAAGCGATCGTCCTGCCTCAGCCTCCCAAGTAGCTGAGACTACAGGTGTGCACCACCATGCCTGGCTAATTTTTTTATTTTTATTTTTTTGTAGAAATAAGGTCTAACTGTTGCCTTGGCTGGTCTCCAACTCCTGGCCTCAAACTTCCTGCCGTGTCCTCCCAAAGTGCTGGGATTACAAGCGTGAGCCATGCAGGTTCTTTTACAGAATAGATCTAAATTACTGTAACCCTGTCTCCCTTAGATTAAGAGCTTATAGGCAGATTTTAGTTTAATTTGAGGTCCATTTTCTTTATTAATAATAAGCAACACAGTTCTGTGCTAATTAATGTGTTTTCCCATTAATAATGAAGACCCTACTAATCCAGTGCCAACAACTTTATTCACATAAGTTGATAAGGAAGAGAATTTTGAAAATGAAAAAGACACTAATAATGAAGAATAGCTTTGAAGCTTGAAAGAAAAATATTTTAAACACTAATAAAAATATCTAGAAATATACCTAAGAAAGAAAAGACAGTCTCTAACCTGTCACCTGTAGCTTGCCATTCATTTAATTAAGCCATTGATATTTAAGGAAAATACCCATTACACATATTCTCTCTGACATCATGAAAGATGGTAAGATTAAATGAGTGGTTGGGAAATGACCTTGACGTTCAGGCAAAAAAATCTGACTTTGATTCAACGGATGTTCACAGAGGGTAACTAAGAAAACAGAGACAGTGTCTGGGGAGAATTGCAGAGGTCTCAGCTTAATAATCTAAACTAGGGACATGTCTGGCTTGTGGGAAGGATGGCCAGGTAGGCTCAGCAGGGTCGGTTGGCTGGAGGGATCTAAGGATAAGCAGGGAAACAACTCATCCAAAGGAAGGACACAACGGGCCATTGCTGGCAGGACGCTGCAATTGGGGGAACAGAGTGGGGCTTCTTATCTAGTTCCCCTGGCTCTGCCTCAGTTTCTGTGGACTGCTCAGGAAGAACGGACTGCAATAAAAAGTGAGAAGTGAAAAGAGCAGTTTCCTTAAAGACTCTGTTGAGGGCAGTGTTTAACAGCAGGTGCAACAATGGACGCTGGAGGCAGAGTGGAGCAAAGGGCACTTTCCTACTCTGGGGTTGCCCTTACAGCTGCACACTGGAACAGCCTTGAGCTGGAGCTGGACCAGACAAGGAGAGAGCAGAACACTAGGGCAGCATCAGTATCTTTGGAAAGTTTTAGCTGCTCCACAATATGGACAGTGATAGATGACACCATGGATTCCAAACTGGATCATAATGAAAACAAAACAAAGGTCCTGCCACAATGTATCCAACAAATCCAAGTCCCACACGTATGTGAACCCCTGTTCCCGAGGCCCCACTCCCACCAAGATTCCTAAAGAAAAAAGATTCTAAGACTCCTAGAACTGCTGGGCAGAAATTGTAGGAGACGAAGTTATAATAAATGGGAGTAGAGCTTTAAAAAGAGAGTGTTGTTACAATTATTGCTTCCAGGTTGCATGGAAGATGTATTATAGAAGAGGAGATGATACAGGGTAGAGGCTGGAGCACTAGATGCTGGTTATGTTAAATATCATCTGTGTGACCTTGGTCAAGTCATTCAAATGTTCTGGCTTCGGTTCCTGCATCCAAAAAGTGGAATCTTTCAAATACCCTGACAAGGTCACGGCAAAGCTGAAATGTGTGAAAATAAAGTACGATTATTATAATTACATGGAGTATTGCCGAAGAGGCTATTTATAAAAGCTTCTGAGTGCACTGATTTACCGGATTTGCTGTCTTCTGGTGTGAAAATGTTTTTGTGTCTTCCTAAGCCATTTCCCAAGAAAGCCATTTTTCTCACATACACAATTGTCTCAGCAGAACCTAGAGCAGCTTGAAATGACTGATTTTAGGAGCATCCGTGTATGTCTGTGTACTCCAAGGGGACACGGCCAGGAAAATGCAGTGAAAGCTGGCACAGGAGAAATGGAGGGCAGAAAAGGGCACTAGAAAGTGGGGACCATAAAAATCTTGGCCTTATTTTAACATTTCTCAGAATGTAAGAGAGTCAGTGTGTGAGCTCGTTGGTAGTGATGGTTCTACTGGGAAATCTTAACTTTATAAATTGCCTGCCGATCTCTATTTTGTGTGTCCAAGAAGAGCCATTTATCACTTTTATGAAGGCACTGAAAGCCCACATTGAGGGAAAAAGACTAATTATTGAGCAGTACATGTCCTCACACTAAATACATAATGAGAGCAATGGGCCGAAGGCTCTAACGATGGGTAATAAATGTTCTGATAAAACAAATCTAAGGTGCCCCCATTAGAAAGGCAGCTCTCCCTCACCTCCACCAACTCTGTCGTCCACCTGGGGGGGAAGTTTTCCCATTTTCTGGGATGATGGATTTTCGTGATATCTCATCTCCACAGAATAGCCTTTCTTCGGCCAATGACAATAATCCATGTATGTATATGAGTTTCACTGTTACAAAGCATTATATATATATGTGTGCGGGTGTGTGTGTGCATAATTACTTTATGACAGAAAGGAGATTTGGGGCACCACTTAAATCCAGGAGAGTGATTAAGCATCTTAGCTTCAGTTTGCCTGCTTTTGCCTCTAGGATCATACATTCATGGAGTTTTAGAGTCATCTCCTTTGGTGTTCACCTTTACTTCTATGCATCCTTGCTACAAGAGCAGAGCTGTTTTTCTTGCTTACCTTAAGAAAACAAAGGTCACTTTTGAATGAACACCACGTTCAGCCTTTAATTCAAAGTAAAAACAGATGCCCTTACGTCCATCTGAAGCATACGCAGTACATTCTGTTCTGGTCAAATAAATCTTCCTTAACCAATATAGTTCTTGGGAATCACTGTCCAAAGTTTGGGCAATTTACTTAATTTTCTCTCATTATTTTCTTAATGTTCTGGCTTAGGTTCTATAAGATTATTTATTTATAAATAAATAAATAACAGCATTGGTCCTCATAATGTCATCACCTAGAGCTGCTCTGTCCACCAGCCACATGTGGCTCCTGAGCACCTGGGATGTGGCCAGTGCAAATTGAGATATACTATAAAATACACATCAGATTTTGAGGACTTAGAACCCCCAAAAGAAAGTAAATATATCATTAGTAATTTTTGTGTGTGGATTACATGTCAAAATGATAACATTTTGGATACATTGGTTGCAATAAAATATGTTATTAAAATTAATTAATTTTACCTGCTCCATTTCCTTTTTTATTTTAAATACCTGCTGGAAAATTTAAAATTACATCTGTGGCTAACATTATGCTTCTTTGGGCAGTGCTGACCTTTGCGCAACTTTGCACCCTAGGTGTACATCAGAACCCCCCACCTCACATTCAAACCCAAATCTCCTGACCTCTTTTCTTTCCCCATAGGGATTAACATTGAACTAGCTAAAACCCAATTCCTTTCAATTATCTCTACCTTAGCCAAAGAAAAGTTCCTCACCCCACATGTGTTGAGGGATAGATGCAAGAACTCAATGCCACTCATATCCCATGCAATGCTGGTCCTGAAGCTATTCCATTAGGAATAAAAAAAAAATTGTTTTCCTTATTCCTGAAATAATGTCTGGAGATTTAAAGTGGGCAAAACAAGGGCAGAATATTCACAAATACTTCTACTTGTCTTGGAAGCCAGAATCGACTTCCTGGAAAATTACATCCAGTGAGACAGTTCTACATGGTGTGAAACAAATTTAGTCCTGATATTCAAGGGAGTACATAAAGGTTCTTCTGAGAATGTGGAGTTAATAAAAATGGATGGTGAAACCAGTTGTGTTTTTCTTGAAGGAGGTTCATAGGCAGTATCAACTCAGCCCAAGGGAGCAGTGGGGCTGGATAGTTTCCAAGTGCTTGACATGAACAGCTAAACTTATTCCCTCAATTGTGGTTTGCCATTATTTTTACACTTCTGATACTTTTACGGACAAATCAATCCACCCATAGACACATTTATAAGAAACCATTGTCAGTCCCTGATGTGTGCAAACCTTACTCACAATGACCAGAATATACACTGAACTGCCTGCCCTGTGGCTGTGCCCTCCCTACCTACCAGCTTTTCCCTGCCACACTTTCTTTCGCCATCCTTAAGGTCTGCTTCTGGGAGTCATTGTTCAAAAAACAAACTAACAAAAACAATGGGATTAGAAGGAGGGGGAATAAAAAGGCTATAAAAAAGTAAGAACAACTTCTTGTTCAGCCTGTGTTATGCCTCTGCTTCTGAAATGGTTTCTGGTGCATTGCTGGCTTTGCTTTTATTTCACTGTGTTACACTACAAGAATTACCCCCACCACAGACTCATTTGGATTAAGAGAGAATCTTTTAAAAATGCAAATATTTCTGAGAGTGCTAAAGGACTTTTGGTAATTTACACATTAGTGTGGGTTTATTCAATCGAATTGCTTTTTAGCTTTGGACTCCCTGCTTGTCTTCCTCAGCAAAAAGGACAGCAGTCCAGTATCACAAAGAAAGGATTAGATAGCTGCCTACATGTGGGTGGTCCTTAAATCTGCCAAGATAATATGTTAATGACTAAAAATGCTGTGTCAAACTGCCTTTCAATTTTCCTCCAGCAAAATGATTTGAAGACTAGGAAGACTGAGGAGACTTTTACTACTGGAGGTGGGAGGTGGGGTGGTCCTGTGGTCTTCACTGTGGGGAAGGAAATTTCCTCTTGGTGACAGCCGTTTGGGAGGATGACTAAGCAGAGCAGAGGCAAGTGACCACAGCTCACTAACTCACCTGTTGCGCTCACTTTGCAGGAACAGCTGTGTAATCACTAAATAACCTGAACTTCAGGACGCTGACATAGACGGCCAGAATTCACAGGCACGTCTGCACTCTGCATATCTTGACGGAGGCTTTTCTGGATGTTTTTAAAGTCTGTGGGTCCCTGCTATTTGTTCATGGACCAAATCTGTTTCTATCACCTGGCCAGATCCTGCCCCCGAGTCAGGCCATCTCAGTGGGTCCTGTCTCCCACAGCTCACTTAAGGTCATGGCACATGTTGCCAAAGATTCTCTGCTTGACCAAACTTTAGTCAGGTTCCCGAACTTTCTCCTAGGCCCATCCGAGCACTTCCTTGTAAAATCCAGTTTTAGCAAGAACTCTGCCAAGTCAGTTTAACCAGACCCCCCATCCTTGATATCTGATCACCCTTGATACCTGATCAGCTTCCTCATCTGCCATCATCCCCCGGGTGATGTCTCATCCCCCCGGCCTGCCTTCAGCAAGAATCCTATTACATGGGTTTAACCAGAATCCCCCTTCCCACTGGTGTTTCCTCTTAGTAATTTTCCGTACACTGACCGCCACCTGCTCTATAAATTCCCACTTGCCCATGCTGCATTCAGAGTTGAGCC
>RJWJ010043949.1:0-12377 GCA_004363605.1 Indri indri | reverse complement strand
TAAGTGAAGCAATAATGGGGTGTTGAGAGCTAACTCTTTGTACCAGAAGGACATTCGAGCTAGGATGAGCCAAACCCAATGCTAAGGCCCCATGTCAGAAGAGAATAGTATTTCTTGGTGTTGTGCAGCAACTGACACTAAAATCTGTCTTGATCCAGCTCTGCTGGTGTCATGTGTGTGCCTCTTTGAGAAAGAGTCTACACCAACAACCCTGCTCTGAGGCCTTTGCATAACTAAGAAGACATGCTTCTTTAGACTAGAGAAAGGATCTTTGGCTTTGAGCCTTGTAGAACTGTCAGGGTTTGAGTGTGTGATATTTAAGTTCATCTAGCTGTGATAGCTATTAATAAAGAGAATTCATGTGTGTATAAACAAACATTCTCCTAACCCTACTTTCCTCCCAAGTTCTGGCCCATTTTTTGTTCTCTTTTATATCAAACTCTTCAAAAATCCTTTTTAAAAATTTTTATTTATTTTTTGTAGAGATAGGGTCTTGCTATGTTGCCCAGGCTGATCTCGAACTCTTGGCCTCAGAAATCCTCCCACCTTGACCTCCCAAAGTGCTGGGATTACAGGTGTGAGCCACCATGCCCAGACACCCAAAACCAATTTTTAATTTAAAAAAAAGAAAAACTCTCACTAAACTCGGAATAGAAAGGAACTTCCTTAACAAAGAAACAACCACCAAAAAACCCTGCACCTAACATCATATTCAATGGTGAAATATTGAAATCTTTCTCCTCTAAGGTCAAGAACAAAATAATGATGTCCACTACCACCACTTTTTTTAGTAATTGTGCTGGAGGTGCTAGAAGCACTTGACCTACCAGCAGCATCTGGCATGATTTGCCGTGCCCTGCTTCTTGATCCACTGTTCTCCACTGGCTTCCTGGATAGCCCAATCTTTTTTTTCCCTCCTATCCTGGTGATTCATTCCACTTTTTACTTCCTTTGCTGTTCTTTCTTTTCTCCTCAAAGTGCACCTTGGAGTGCACTTTCTCTCTGTCTACACTCACTCCCTTGATGAGCTGATCCAGTCTCTGGGTATTAAATTCCACCCAGTCCTCAATGACTCCCAAGTTTACATTTTTGGTCCAGACCTTTCTCCTGAACTCTAGACCCGTATGTCTTACTGCCGACTGAACATCTCCACATTTTCACTTAACATGTCCAGAACTTAACTCCTGATCCCCGACCTGTTTCGAGTGCATCCTTGCCTATCCCAGCTGATGGCAGCTCTACTTTTCCAGTTGCTCAAGCCAAGAACTTTGAATTCATTAGTGTTTTTCTCACACTCCCAACATATAATATGTCTAGAAATCCTGCATTTCAAAATACAACCACAATTTGACTACTCCTTACCACCTCCATTGCTACTGCACTGGTCTGAACCACCATCATTTCTCTCCTGGATGACTACAATGACCTCTTCATAACACTCCCTGCCTCTGTCTGTGGCGCCTCTCATCTATTTTCAACACAATAGTCAGAGAAATCCTGTTTAAAAAGTCAGAAAATGGTTTCATGTTTGAAAATCCATCAATGTAATTCATCAGAATAACAAAGAAAACCACAAAATCTTCTCAATAGATGCTAAAAAATTATTTGATAAAAGTCAAAACCATTGCTTTTTTTAAGAGACAGGGTCTCCCTCTATTGCCCAGGTTGGAGTGCAGAGGTGTGATCATAGATAGCTCACTGCAGCCTTGAACTCCTGGGCTAAAGTGATCCTCATGCCTCAGATTCCCAAGTAAGTAGCTGGGACTACAGGCATGGGCCATCATACCTAGCTAATTTTTTATCTTTTTTTATAGAGGTGGGATCTCACTATGTTGCTCAGGCTGATCTCGAACTCCTGGCCTCAAGTAATCCTGCTGCCTCAGCCTCCCAAAGGGTTGGGATTAGAGGTGTGAGCCACCACACCTGACCATCCAAAACCAATTCTCATTTAAAAAAAAAAACAAAAAAGCCAAAAAAACCTCTCACTAAACTAGGTATAGAAAGGTACTTCTTTAACAAAGAAATAACTACCAAAAAAACCTGCACCTAACATCGTACTCAATGGTGAAATATTGATTTCTTTCCCCTCTAAGGTCAGGAACAAAATAAGGATGTCCAATACCACCATTTTTTTCAACGACTGTATGGGAGGTCCTAGCAATGCAATGAAGCAATAATACGAAATACAAAGTTTAAAGAAAGGAATAAGGCTGGGCACGGTGGCTCACACCTATAATCCTAGCACTCTGGGAGGCCGAGGCAGGAGGATCACTCAAGGTAAGGAGTTCGATACCAGCCTGAGCAAGAGTGAGACCCCGTCTATACTAAAAATAGAAAGAAATTAGCCAGACAACTAAAAATATACAGAAAAAATTAGCCAGGCATGGTGGCGCATACCAGTAGTCCCAGCTACTTGAGAGGCTGACGCAGAAGGATCGCTTGAGCCCAGGAGTTTGAGGAGCTGTGGGCTAGGCTGACTCCACGGCACTCCGGCCTGGCCAACAGAGTGAGACTCTGTCAAAAAAAAGAAAGAGAAGGAAGGAAGGAAGGAAGGGAGGGAGGGAGGGAGGGAGGAAGGGAGGGAGGGAGGGAGGGAGGAAGGAAGGAAGGAAGGAAGGAAAGAAGGAAGGAAGGGAGGGAGGGAGGGAGGGAGGGAGGACTAAAATGCTTTTATTCACAGATGACATAATAATACATATTGAAATTCCCCCAAAGTATCTACAAACCATTAGAATCAATAAATGAATTGAACAAGGTTGCTGGTTACCAAGTGAACATACAAAACAAATTATTGTATTAGCATATATTTACAGAAATAAATGAAAAATTAAATGAAAAAGTACCATTTACAATAGGATCAAAATGAAAAAATACCTAATAAAAATCTAACAAAACATGTGCAAGACCTCTACACAAAAGTCTATAAAACATTGCTGAGAGAAATTAAAGAAAACCAAAATAAATGGAGAAATATTACATAAACATTAAATGGAAGATTCAATATTGTTAAGATGCCAGTTTTTGCCAAATTGATCTATAGGTTCATTTCATTCCCAATCAAAATCATAGCAAGACTGTTTTCTGGAAATTGACAAGGTTAATCTAAAATTTATGAAAATGCAAAGAAACTCAAATAATCAAGACAATGTTGAAGAAGAGTAACCAGTTAGAGAATCAGATTTCAAGGCCAGCTATAAAGCTACATGGCAGTGTTGGTATGGGTACAAACGCAGACAGATAGATCAATGGGACAGAATAAATAGACCAGGATAGAGCTGCACATGTGTGATCACTTGATTTACAAAGAAACAGAGAGAGAAACACAGAGAGAGAGAATGAAAAAAGGAAGAGAAGGGAAGCCAGCTGCTGCAATTCAGTGGAGAAAGAATAGTCTTTCCAAGAAATGATGCTGAAGCTATCAGATATTCTATGAAAAAAATTAACTCTGACTTCTACCTCACGCCATATTCATAAAATAATTCTAGGTAGATTAAATGCCTAAATGTAAGAGCCAGACCATAATCATAGAAGGGAAAAATGATAAATTTGATTTCATTAAATTAAAAATGTTGATCGAAACACATTATTAAGAAAGTTATTAGACAAACTATAGACTGGAAGAAGATATTCATGATACAAATATCTGACAAAGATCTTGTATCCAGAATATATAAAGAATTCCTACAAAACAAAAAGAAAAACAAACCATTTTTAAATGAGCAAAATGCTTAAACAGGTATTTTATAAAAGATGAATTCAAATGGCCAGTCAGTATATGGTGTTCAATAACATTACTCATTAGGAAAGTAGAAATTCCCATACCCGCCAGAATGGCTAAAATTTAAAAATTCAATACTAAGTGTTGGTTAGGATGTGGAGCAATTGGAGGGCATGAAATCAGTTCATTTACTTTGAAAATATCTATTAATACTAAAGCTAAATATTTGTCTACCCTGTGACTCGGCAATTGCACTCTTAGATACAGTACTGCTAGGTATATATCCAAGAGAAATGAGTGCATATGTCCACCCAAAGATGTGCACAAGAATGTTCATAGTGGCCCCAAATTGGAAACAACCCGTCAACAGAATGGATAAATTGTGGTATACCCACATCGTAAAATACTATACATCAATAGAAAATAACAAACTTCTGCTACATACGATCGCTTCAGTGAATCTTGCAGACAAAATGGTGAGCTAAAGTAGCCAGACACTAAAGACTACATACGGTAGGATTCCATCTACAAGAAATTCAAGACAGGCAAAACTAATCTGTGATGATAGATGTCGGAATAGTGACTACCTTAGATGATGGTGGTGGGGTTACGAATTGAGAGTTGACAAGGGAATCTTGAGTGCTGGAAATGTTTTATATCCTGATCCAGATGGTGGTCATATTCATATGAAAATATTCATGAAGCTGTACTTTACTATAAATTATATCTCCATCAAAAAGACATTATATAAATGAAAGGTTTACCGATTAAATGACATTATATCTGGAATTCAGGGAGAAGGGAATGTAAATGGGGAGTGTATTTATAAAATATTGATGAGTTCATAATTATAAAACTGTTTGATAGGCACATGGGGGTTTATTATACTATTCTGCCTGCTTTTGTTGGTTTAAAATTTCCATAATAAAAAGATTAAGACAAACAAAAATTAATGAAAAAACAAGTCAAATGATTCTGTTTACAATCTTGCCTTGACATCCATCTCGTTCAGAATAAAAACCAAAGTCTTTCCAGGATCTATGAAGTCCTGTCCTCACTCACCCATTCTAGCAACAATGGCATTTTCCCTCCTCTGGGCCTATGCTAAGACTGTTCTCTCTGCCTAGAAAGCTCTTCCAACACACGTCTACACCTCCTTCATTATTTGCTCACATGTCGTCTTCTCAATGAGACCATACCTATCACCCCATTTAAAGTTGCAATCCACCTCCCTGGCATTCTTGATCTTCTTTAACCTAACATATTCCTCCCATAGAAATAATCGCTTGTAATGCACTGCAGAATTTACTTATTTATTGTTTTGGGGTTTTTTTGTTTTTATTGTTTATTGTACATCTTTCCCCTAAAATGCAAGCTCCTCAAAAGCAAATATTTTTGTCCAATTTGGTCACAAAAGTATGCTAAGCACCTACACAGTACCAAGGTCCCCAAACACCTAGCACATAATATGTGCTCAATAAATACTTTTTTAATAAATCAAGGGATGAATAGTAGCGCAATAAAAAAGATTGATTCTAATTTGATCTCCCCTGCATATTGACAGTGGGAAGAGAATGTGCTGGTCATACCACCATAATCTTTTCTGGTCCATGTAAGAGTTACGTTTTTGTTTTAAACGACATACGTCATTCTTTGATGGTCTGTTAAACGTGTTGGTCAATGTGCCTGTCCTCATTATCCTTTATATCCTTATATCCTTATATCCTTTATATCCTTCTTAATAAGGAAGATCTTCAGAGCCTTGGAAGAGGCAGATCTAGGAGCCTAATTGACATGGCTTTCTCAGCTCAAATCAGTTTGGCCAAGAGTGAACCCAGGATACAGGAGAAACCAGATTGTTGGCAGGGAAGTGACCCTTTTTCCTCTCAAGAATTTGGATCACAAAACACAGAAACAGTCATCAGAACAGAATAGGCTGGGGCATATGCAGGGAGAGTGAGGCACATGCTGCTGTCAGGCAGAGGCAGAGGCTGTGGCCTTTGAGGAACAAGAGGGAAACCACTGTCCTGACTCTATTCTACTTACAGTCTGTCCCCTTGGCCTTGGAGGATGATCTCTCTCCTGGCCTTCATGACCTGTTGAATTCTTAAAATAAACTCTCTTTACTCAAGGTTGAGGGGCTGTTGAAAAGGCATCCTTAGACCAGGGCACCCAAACCCTGATATGCCTGGTCCTTGAGGCATTCAGACGGAGGCACATCAGTGCATCCCAGAACACTGGTCCGTGGTGATCAATACAAACTTCTGGGCTGAATTTTCAGAAATATGGATTCAAATGCAAATTATATGATATAAGGGCTAAGAATATGTGTTTTTTAACAGCTTCTTAGAATAATTTAATTTGCAAATTAGTTTGGGAAATTACTGTAGGCTACCATTTCCAGATCCAGCCCTCAATTCATTTCTACAGTGTAAATGTGGCTCTTTTTATAATTTGGGACAGAATTTGCATTGCAAATATGATAAGGCATGTCTTATTACACATACCTATGCCATTTCCCTCCCTCATGTAAATGGTATACTAAAAGTGCAAAAAACAACCTCAATAACTGTTAGGTTTCCCTGGGAAATGAGTTTCCTTTTCTGACAGCATTACCTTGGTCTACATATGCACATTCACAGAAATGAAAAGCGAGCAAAGCTCCTCACTTGGTAGGCAGCCAGGCCCTCTCCTGTTCCCTGGAGGTCACCAAGTCCTACAGCAGGGTCACGCAGACAGAGGGGTGGGCAGGAGAGGGGCTTAGTAAATTTTATGACTCATAATAACAGTCCAAGTGATGCAGCTGAGATTAAAGGGCTAATCAAATTTCACACTCCAAGGTATGAGCTGATTACTGTTGGGCCAAGAGGGGATTTATTCCCTATGCTTCTGATGGGCACAGGGGGCTGGGTGCACTCTGTGATGCTTCACATACTATTGACTCTCCCAAAAAGGAGGAACCATGGGTCGAGAGGCCTGACACCTGCCAAACAGGGTTCTGTGGTTTTCCCGATCACGGACAGAGCGATGGCATGAGGAAAGCTTCATAGGCAAAGGATTTGCTAAGATGGACCAGTTCTGTATGGAATGTACCTGGGGACTCCCTAGAGGACTCGTTTGCCAGGGCCTCATCCAACCTAGAGAGGAAGGAGAATCCTGAAGGCCTCTGCTCCTTTCCATTTGGTGTCTTAATTGCTATCAAAACCTGTCCCATCAGCTGTGAAATCAGGGTAATTGTCTACTTCTTGAGGTGATTGTGAAGATGAAGGTGGGCAAGATTGGATTATGGGATAGGGTTACAGCTGGTGCCCCAAAACTATTAATCTGGCAACCCAGGAGACATCAGAGCATAGGCCCTTGGCAATTCTTGGCTTAATAGCTCTGCATAGTTAAGAACTTCGGCTCTGGATCAGAAACACACACTTGGATCCAAAGCCTAAAGAGTTTTTAAGGGAACTATAAAACCAAAGAAACCCTAGGCCTAGTAATTATCTAACCTCTAAGGCAATTCTTAGGTTCTAGAACTTGCACCAAGAGGAAGTGGGCTGTCCATGATGTTTGACACCCCCAAAATTTGTTTTCCCAGTGTTCATATAGAATATGGCCACAGGGGACAACAAACTAAGAAGATCCTTCTAGGAGCAGACCCGGGCATTGGGAGGTAACCCAACCATGGAGATAACAGTTGTAACTCTGTCCTGTCCCCAGAACTTCTCCGGCCCTGAGGAGCCTCTCAGTTGGAACTGAGATGAGACTAAACTCCACCTCCAAGCCCACTCCAGGATGCTGTGGTTCAGGCCGGTCCCCTTGTAAATCAGCTCATTCCTCCTTCCTCTTCCTAAGAAAATCCTACTCATTCTTTGGCTTTCAGATCAAATCAGTCCACCTCCACCCAAAGTCTCCCCCAACCACCTACGCCACAGAATACTCTGTCTCTTCAGAATTCCTCATAACTCTTTTTTACTAAGTATTAATATTGTACATGGTGATTATCTCTATCCTTGAGTAAAATGAACAAATGTAAAGGCAACATATTTCAGAGGAAAGAGCTCTTGCTTTGAAGACAGGCCCTGGTTCCACACTTGTTAACAAAGTGAACTTTAGAAAGCTCCTTACCGTCTGTAAGACTTGGAGTCCTCATCTGTTAAATACAGATAATCATACTTTGTGAGGTAATTTCTAAGATTAAAATAATACATGTAAATCACCTGGCACACAGTAGCCTATTTATACTTGTCTTATTTAATTTTTATATGCTTCTGTTTTATGTATCTAACTAAAGTTTAAGTATAGAGTTGTCTTATACATTTCCATATTTTCCATAGGTTAATGCCCACAATAAGTGTTCATGAAATACAGTCATGCATTGCTTAATGACAGGAATACATTCTGAGAAATGTGTCATTAGGCAATTTTGTCATTGTGTGAACATGATAGAGTGTACGTACACCATCTTAGATGTACAGTCTACTACACACCTAGGCTCTATAGTATAGCCTGTTGTTTCTAGGGGACAAATCTGTACAGAGTGTTGCTGTACTGAATACTACAGACAGTTGTAACACCATGATGAGTATTGGTATATCTAAATCTATCCAAATATAGAAAAGGCACAATACAAATACAGTATTATAATCTTATGGGACCACTGTTGTATATGTGGTCCATTGTCGACCAAAACATCATCATGCGGTGCATACCGTACTTGTAACTAAAAACTAAGGTTAACATTTGGGTAAACCCATTTTCTTCCCTTTGGTGTTTTCAAAATACTATAATAAGGAGAGCAAGCCTGAGTCTGTGTTCATAGTAAATGCAGTGTCCTTTTTCTAGTAGTTCTGGAAGCAGGTGATCAGTGAAGCATAGATTCCAGCTGAGGATCTGGGGATCTAGACATTCAGATATTGAGCCTCCAGGGATGGAGTCTGTATGGCAAGAATAAAAATAGCCAAAAAATTGAAATATGGAATAGAAGTCTTTCCATATCCCAATGGCAGTGAGAAGAAATGCTCAGGGGTAGGTGAAAGACCCCAAAAGAGAATTAGGGCAATAAAAGACTCAGTACAAGAGACCAGTAGTAAGAAGGACTTTGTAACAAAATCAGGTCCTCTGACTTAAGATTCAGATTTTCCTTTGGTATTTGTAGAGTCAGACATCCATTCTGGTCTGACCACCCTAGGTTAAGCAGGAACCTGGAGGCACCAGGTTGGCTGAGATGCGTTCCCAAAGCTTCCTCCAGGCAGATACTGACAAATGTTATCTCTTAAAAACTAAACAAGAAAAAAAAAAAAAAAACTTCATGGCATACAATCTGATTTATTTTTTGACTTCTCCAAGAGCAACCATGTTCTCTTCCTATATTCCCCTAAAAAAGGCAGAGAAAAGTATTGAGTTTCCTTACCGTAAGCACCCCAGAAAAAAAAAATGACAACCATCTTTCATTTGTCCATCAACCTCCAAGTAATCTTTGGGCTATTTCCTTCTTATTCTCAGGGGTTTAACGATCTTTCTTGAAAGACTTCTGTGTGTCCTGGGGGGAAACACGCCCTCCCAGGCCAAGCCCAGTTCTCTCATGTCCAGGTTGGGCTCCCTGATTTACCACGGGAGCTGCTCACATTTCTCTACCTGGACTTCCTCTTCTGCCATCAGGCGTTGCACTGCCATCAGCCTTGGAAAAGCCTCATAACTCAGGATGACAATATCAAGACCATTAAGCCTACATACTTCTGCAAAACGGCCTCACGGCTGTCTCTGCTCCAGGTTATAAAGATTTCTCACAGCTTACACAAGCCCCTCAAGCACTGCACTTGATGGGTTGCCCTCAGAAGGCCACTTCCAAGACCAAAGCCATTTTTCACTCAAACATTCTGTCTAGGGGGGCCTCAAACTACTGCATAGTAATCTGATGGTGATAGCTCTGAGGTATTACCGAAGCATGGCCCATTGGTCAGATCTCAGGGCTTGGTGGTCAGATCTAGCTTGTCTACCTCAAAACATATACTCATTCATTTATGTACACTGAAACCGAATGTCAAGCCCCCTTACTCATGATTGGGGAAAATCCACAGCCTACAGTGAGTACAAGAACTGGTCAAGATGGTATAAAGTTAAAATCCCCAAATCAAATCCAATAATCTTAAAAATTCCTATGTAACCAGAAAAATTTCTGAAGCTTGGTAGGGAGGACATTCTCACTGGAGTCCATAAAATTTAGATTTGACTGAAACTACCAATTTTCAACAGCCATTGTCCAACACTCCTGAGCTCCCTGTCCTCAGCCCCACGTCCCAACTTCCACCACCAGGCACACTAATAACAGTTGAAGGATGACATTGTCAAACAGACAGTCATGTTTTAAAAGCAAGTGACATAGTCAAGAGTACACATGTCAAAATTTGCAAATGTACATGACATTTGTCAAGGAATCTGTCTGTTTTCTGTGGTGCTGCAGCCAAAGGTCACAGGGTGGGGCAATCTCAGTCTCTTGTCCCTCTCTAGCAGTTGGTGATAGAATCTCAATTGTGAAATGCCGTGTAGCCTGTACAAATGAAACTTTAAGGATCTTAATTTAACACACACTGGCATTTATTTTGAATTAGGGCTCTCCCACCATTGTAAACTTCTCATGGAAGTGTCCCTCTAAATCAGCACTGTGCGATAAGAAGCCACTAGCCACATGTGGCCACTGAGCACTTGAAATGTAGCTAGCACTACTGAGGAACTAACTTTTACTTACTTTACTTTACTTTACATTTAAATTTAGCCACAGCAGGGCAGTGGCTGCCATATTGGACAGTGTGAATTCCAAGTGCTCGTGACATGGGACTGCACCTGCTTCCCCAGTATTCCTGGCCCAGAATGACACATGGATGAAGAAGAGGAATTAAAACGAGGCTCATACACATCAAATACCAAAATGAGCGTGAGACAGCCTCCCCTGATGCAGAGTGTACCAAGGAAAAGATCAGTTTAACTGGTTCCATGATTCTTGGGCTCCCTCAGCAAGATAAAGACTATCAAAAAAGAATCAAAGTGTGGAGAGGGGAAAGAATGTGATGGAGAGAGTCTCTGGAGAAAGTGGCTGCTACTGCTGCCTTGGTATTTGCCTGTACTCCTCCCACAGTTTGGTAGCACAAAAGATAATAATGGTTTTTTGTAGACACAGGAAAGAGAGGGCTGGGCCAGAGCTGGTTAGATCCCATCCAAGAAGACTTCCTGGGCGACCAAGGGGACTCCAACGGCATGAATCTGGATTGGGTGGACTCAGTGGTGTGCTGGTAAATGTTTAAGAACCAGCTCTCTGGAAATAAAAAAAAAACAGCTCCGATATTTTGTATTTTCCAGTTTCCTGGGTGTAAATACTCCCACATGACCAATTTCCAGCTACCAGTCTGAAGTCCCTGAATGTGGTGTTGGAAATGAATATGCACACTCAGCTTTTGTGAGCTTATTGTGTTGTAAGCCAGCTCTAGCACTACACTGGGTGCACCCTCAGCTGCACCAGCAGCTTCTTAGGGAAGCTCATGGTCCAAGACATGCATGTGAGAGGTCCCCCATGATTGTTGTATCTGCAGATCCCAGGAAAGAAAGAATGAATTGCAAGCACTTTCTAGACCAAGAGCAAAAGCCACTCAGCCAAGTCAGAGCTTTCCTTCCCCCTGATTCTTTCGTGCCTTCTTCTCTGCCCCTTCAGCTTTTGCAGGATATAAAACAGGAGTTGGGGAGTCTATAAGAAGATGAGTGGGAGAAAGACCAGAAACTCAATGGCAGGCAGCTGCCAACTGCTGACCTTAGCCCACTAAAGAGAAGGAGACATCTCACCACTGAATGAAGTCTGAGACATTGATTAATGTCATGTACTGGATTTATTCTAGTTACTGAATCGATATTATGTGTCATGACTTAAAATGACCATAGGAACATCTATTATTTCCTAAAATTTTTCCAGAGGCAGGGGACAAATTTAGAGGAACAGTGGAAGCCAAAATTAATGATAGGGTTGAGCTTTTATTACATCATGAGTTGTGCATGCTCAACATAATTTCAACAAAAATTTTCTCCTGGCTGAAGACACATTTAAAAAATAGAACCATGTGTGAGTATCCCTTCTTCCCATGTCTTCATCTTCACAGCATACCCCTTAAGCCCCCACCTCCATAAATTTCAGGGGGCAAGGTAGGTGGTGACCTCAAATAGGCCATGATATAGAAGATGGCAGGTCATGGAAGCTGAACACCCCTGACCTGGGCTCCCATCCAATTGCCATGTTAACAAACCTCAGAGAGATTCGAAGACAACATCAGAAGGATGTGACTGTTGGATGTAAAGGACCCTACAGTTAGACTAATCCTATAGGAGCTTAATCTGTAAAGATGATTTTTCTATTTATGGCTTTTTAAAGCTAAATGCTATCTTCCAACCTTAAAGTGACTATTTCATCTCCATCAAAACCCACCCCTTGGGGAGAAAAATGGCGGAGTTAAGGCAGCCTCCTGGTTCCCTACCTCCAGAGAAAGAGATGTAGATCTCAGTCTGCTACACACGACCGGATCTCTCTCCTGCAAAAACAGCGAGGTGAATCGGTGGAGATTCAGCGGGGGACACACAAATCTGGAAAAAGAATAAGGCGAACGGGAGATTGGAATGCAAAACCTGGAAA
>RJWJ010043948.1:0-12377 GCA_004363605.1 Indri indri | reverse complement strand
CAATTAGGTATTAATAATTTTGAAGTTTACTTCCAAATTCTTAAATATCTGCTGTAAAGGGTGATGCATAGTAGTTTAGAAAAGCACTCTACAGAGTAGGTATTAATGTTTATTTTCTTATTTGAATTTATCTGTATTCTAACTATTATGCCAAAACTCTAGGTAAGTTTGAAGATGTAGAAACATGTTATAATATTTATGCTTAAGTTTATAATTTAGTTTTTAATTTGTTTAGCTTGTTTTCTTAAAGTATTTAGAATTCATCCAAAAGCACATAATTTGTTGAGTGCATACTATGTGCTAGGTTCTATTCCTGGTATTTGAGCATACAGCTACAACTGTAACAAATTTTTTAGCTTAATTGAGTATAATCTGCGTGTGTGTGCACACACATGTGCATGCATGGGTATGGGTATGGGGTGTGGGAGGAATACAGTGTAAATAAAGACAAGTAAATGTGTACTCTATCGCTTTAATAAGAATATTGCCAGAAAGAATTGATAGAGTGCCAAAAGAAAATATCAAGAGAAAGTAAGAATACAGACCTAAAAGCTACTTGTTTTTCTTTCTGTGCTAAAAGCACAGCAGTGAAATTTAGTAAGAACTGGGTCATTAATTTTATAGACAAAAATATGGTGTAAAGAAGTAAGACATCAATTTGAATTATTGCAAAAACTTTTAGTAAATAAATATCTCTAGCCAGAATATAAACAAGCAGTCTTGAAAATATGTTTTACTTCAATTCAAGAGTACATATGGCCTTTCATTTCCCAGAATTTCAGTAACTAGGTAGTAAAATCCTTTTTAAAAAACAATTGAATACTTGTGATTAATTGTCATAGTACATGGTCATTTTGAATTATTTTATGTTTACATTTGAATTAGTTAATTTAAATATTTGCCACATGTCTACTGTGGGCCAGTCATCATGTAAAGCCCTGGAGAAATAGCAGGGAACCAAACATAAACAGTCTCTCAACTCAGAGAAGTCAGAATCTAAGACGTGTATTATTATATTTTTATAAAGCTCTCCTTGTTCCAAGCATCAAATGGTTATCATTAAACCCATGAATGCAGTTGCCTTCAGAGTCATCAGTTTGTATTTTACAATAATGAAAACCATTATATTAATTCTTCCTCATTTTTGTTAGGACTCTAAAAATGTGCTTTGAATACATCATCTCTTTTAAACAAAATTAAAAACTACTTTATTATAATCTTTTCACTGTTTCATTATAATCATTTTACTGAAATTATATCACATGAAAATAAGTGACAATGATTTTGCCTCTGTAATTTGTAATTAGGTGGTATTTTGTTCATTGGCTATTATTATCCAGTATGGCACCTGGGTTTTCATTTAAGGAAAATGTTCCTCAGAGCCCTTCTTTGGGAAAAGCAGATTGGGGTGAGCTGACCGCCCCGCATCAGGGGCACATTCAGTCTCTGTGAGAGACAGTGAAGGAGGGGGCTCCTGGGAGTGAGCAGGAGACACAGACAGGAGCCTGTGCTGAGAAGACCCTGAGACTCCTCTGTGCGTCACTCGATCCTCCTTCCTCCCTCCCAGCCTCCGCCTTCCTCCCCCTCCCCATGACATCTTTCCTACCACTGTCTGCAGTGATGTGAACTTAAAGGGCTGCCTAAGGAACTGTTCACTTCAACTTGAATTTACCGTGTCATTTGCTTTGTTTTATCACTTAGGGCTCTTAAATCCTTAGAAGTACTGGGAAATACATGGTTCTTATTTTGTATTCTTCTCTCAAGAAACTTATTTGGAGTAGGAATTGAAATTAGTACAACCCTTATAGAAAATAGTATAGAAGTTCCTAAAAAAAAAGCGAGAGGGGGTAAGAGATGGAAAAATTACCTATGGGATACAATGTACACTATTCAGGTGATGGGTACACTAAAAGCCCAGACTTCACTGCTGTACAATATGTACATGTAATGGAACTCAACTTGTACCCCTATATCTATTAAAATAAAAAAGGGAAAAAATTAAAAATAAAATACAATATGATCCAGCAATCCCACTATTAGGTATACATACAAAGGAAATGAAATCAGTATGTCAAAAGAGATATCTCCTGCCCAAGTTCTAATCAGGGCCAACCCTGCATAACTTCTGAGATCAGCTGAGATCAGGTGATTTCTGGGTGATCTGGCCCTAGCTGAGATATCTGTACTCCAATGCTCATTGCAGCGCTATTCACAGTAGCCGAGATATTGAATAAGCCTAAAGGTCCATTGACAGATGAATGGATAAGGAAAATGTGGTGTACACACACACACGCACACACACACACACAGAGGAATGCTATTCAGGCGTAAAAAAGGAAATCCTGTCATTTACAACAACATGGATGAACTTGGAGGACATTATCTTAAGTGAAATAAGCCAGGCACAGAAAAACAAATACTGCATGATCTCACTCATATATGGAATCTAAAAAAAAGTCAAATTTGTAGAAAGTAGAATGGTGATTACCAGGGGCTAGGGTGCTGGTGGTAGAGGGGGTTGAGGAGATGTCGGTCGAAGATGACAAGATTTCAGTTAGATAGGAGGAACAAGTTTGAGAGATCTATTATACAATATGGTGACCACAATTGATAACAATTTATTGTATTCTTGAAAAATGTTAAGAGAGTAGGTATTAAGTATCTTCACCACAAAACGACAACTATCTGGGGTAATATGTGTGATAATCAGCTTGATTTATCTATTCCACAATGTACATATATTCCAAAATATCATACTGTACATAATAAATATAAACAATTTTATCTGTCAAGTTAAAAAAATAAAATTAAAAAAGAATTTTATTTGGAAAACATTCAAATATAATCAGTTTGCTTTGGAAACACTATATAAAGTTGACCCATACACTAGGCAATTGTACTTACGGAGTGTGGAAACACTGTCAGCTACGACATCCTATTGTGCTCCATTATGAAAATCCACAGGAGAAAATTTTATTTAATCTCAATTATAGGAAAAGTTGTTGTCTTCTTGAGCTTCTGGCATATTGTCCCTTTTGGATGCTGAATTTTATTATTGATTTTGTTTTCCTTTTTGTTACGATGAGGGTGAAATTTGGAGACATGGGTGACCCACCATTACCAATTATACAAGGATTTTTTAACACGATTTTAGACAAACTATCACAGCTTCGTGTTATTATTCTATCCTTATATTACCATTTCCCTAATCTTCCAGTCACTTATTTTACATCATTTTATTTATACTCCCCCAATTTCCCAGTCTCTAGCGTTAGGGCTCACCTTTTATTCCGATATTTACATAGCATACCTGTGAGACATGCAGGGGACTTAAAGTATGAATTCACAGGAAAGGACTGTTGACACTCTCTTAATGGGTGTCGACGTCCCAAAGCACCACGACGTGATCCCGGCTCAATGACTGGGTCCCCTCTTGCCTGCTCACTCTGTGGTGCTGTTTTCTCTCTCCCCTTTTCATCCCACCGTTTCGCACAGTACCTCTTCCTTACTTCCCAAGAGAAGATCGAGAAATAAGGGAGGAGAATGATCAGTGAACTGAACAGAAACCCTTTAAGCCTCACTAACACAGACTGCTGTTACAGAGTTCCCCGCCCATATCCTAGCAAAGGTGTGTCTTAGTCGCCTTCCTCACTCTTCCTGGGGCTCTGTTCCTGCCAACTGGTTTCTTGGGGGCTGGGGGACTTGCTACCTCCCGAACCCTTTGCTAAACTCTCTGCATACTTACTCCCTCCTCTCCAGGAACCAAAGGAAAATCTCTGCTAGTGTACCATTCAGAGAAATTTTGTCCATTCTTTGCTTCATATTCTCCCGCCCAGACCAGCTTTTTTTTTTTTTTTTAAATAAAATAGCCGAAATACAGAACGGTAAAAGAAAACCCAGACGTTTATATAAAGTTGTTGCTCTCAAGTCCCTGTATCGGATAGTTACCCAGGTGAATACGTGAGTGGTGGCAAAGAACCCAATGTTAGCATTGTGATTTGTCTTATTTTTTTCTTTTTTAAAAAAGATGGAATTCTCTTCGAGGTTTCAGATATATTTTAGCAGCTAAGTGGATGTGAAAGCTGCTTTGCTCGGTTTCTTTTCTCATAAATGATTCTCTTCATTGCAGGAGCTTACACATTTGTTCCATGGCTTCTCAGCTTTAAAAGGGGAAGAGCCCTAGAAGAGAAAGAGAATAAAATATTGGTCAAAGAAACTGGTTACTTTTTTATATATGGTCAGGTAGGTTCAAACCCCAATTCTGCTTTCACTGTGCAAAGCCTCCCGTTTCATGTTCATGTCTGATGAAGTTTTCTGGTTTGTTTCTCAGGTTTTATACACCGATAGCACCTTTGCCATGGGACACCTAATACAGAGGAAAAAAGTTCATGTCTTCGGGGATGAATTGAGTCTGGTGACTTTATTCCGATGTATTCAAAACATGCCCGAAACACTACCCAATAATTCCTGTTACTCAGCTGGTAAATAATAGTTCTCAGACCTGCTTATTGTGGAATGAAGACAATTTGATAAACAATCTGAACAGCACAATGCAAAAAAGAAAGGACGGTGCCCTAAAGTATAAATAGACAGTATAAATAGTGTGTTTTTATCTTGAATGATACGTTAGTCTCGTTTTAATTGAGGCAGAAGGAATCAGTACTAATAGCGTCACCATTTTTAGATAGATTTAGAAAGGGCAGTAACTTCATAGCATTCTACATTGAGAACAATTCTGATGTATTTTCTTCGACTTTTAATAACAATGTCTAACAACTACAGAGTGATTACCACTTGCCATGTACTCTTTTCTGCATTTTATGTATGTTTGCTCATTTACTCTTTCCGTTTAAGAGAGTTGGAATCTGAAACACAGAGAGGTAATGTAACCAGTTTCAGGTTGCACAGCTACTAAGTTTCAGAACTTGGTTTACACCAGCCTGTTTTGTTCCACAGTGCGAGCCACCAAAACGCTTCTTTACACGCTGTGGAAGAAAGGCCCTTGGCCAGGTTGGAAGGCAAGGGCGAGTTGCACAATGGCTTCTCTCTCACTTTAGTACAGGTGACATCTGGTTTAAAGGGACACAGGTGACTCTGAGAGGTGAAAAGGTAGGGGTAACCCTACCTTTGAAAGAGCAGGGCAGGCCTTGTTAATTTGGGGCCTGTTTCAGCTGAACTGCCAATGTTTCCTTCATTTTATTTTTAGGGGGAGATTTCAAGTTAGTCAAGACCGTTTTTTTTAAAAAAAAACATGTTCACTTTAAACACACTTACATTTCTCTGCTGATTTTGTAAGATCTATTCGGAACCCTGAGGAATGTCTTCAGTTCCAGACAGTTAGCACGAATGACAGTGTGAGGCACGGGACTGGAGACTGGTCGTGCATTTTGAAGTGCTGTATTTCAAGTGTTTACACAAATGCCCAGTAAATTGGTTAGAAACTAAGGAGAATAGTTCATAATCACAGAGATGATGTCACTCTGGGTCTGCAGCCTCAGGCAGCTTTAATGGGGTGATGAGGAAGTTTGTCAAGGTGGAGTTCCCTAATTTTCATAAAGAAACATTTCCCCGCACCCAGTGCTGACTAGTAATTTGGTGTTGCAAAATACTTATAAATGGCAATTCTACTGCAATCTGTTATTTATTTACATTCATTAGTACTTAGAATTTTACAGTGAAGTCTTTCTAAAAATTCGCTAATCATCTGCTCTCGAATTTACCTCTTATTAGAGTACTCTGTCTTATTTTATAAAGCATAATTACCTTGGCTTTAAAGATATTTTTCATTAATAGTAGCTTAGTGTTGTATATAATAGCTGTTCTCTAGGAAGTTTCAGGTTTGCAATTTTAATCTGTTTGAGGGCAAATTTTTTTAGAGCCATTAAAAACTCGGTGTTAGTGTATAAGCATAGAAAGTGTTTCTGGAATAACCTGAAAAAAAATTTAAGTGGCCAACTTAAGAAGCACGACATAATATAAATGAATCACCTTTATACACAAAGCTGAATCTTATTCATTATTTTTTTAACAAAGTATGTTTATTGTAGAAAAAGTTATAGCTGATTGCTATAATCCGGAACAGTTGAAATAGCCAATAACTTAGTGTTGAAATTTTAAATAAAATCTTTAGTTGTTCACATTTACTTAACTTTTGGAGTTAATATTGCTTAATGCTCTGTGATCTATTGCCTTTGTCAAAATATTAGGTCATTGTTATTCTCTATGATAATGACAAATCTATTCAACAAATAAATACACATCTTTTTTTTTTCTTTAACTGCTTAACGTAGTCCTCAAATGCTTTGCCAATTCTAGGAAGCATACACATTACCCTTAACAATACATAAAAACACTTGTCTTGTTTGTTGTCTGTCTTGGCCCATTACAACAAAACAAGACTGAGGGTGGGAACTTTTGTCAGCCTTGATCACTGCTCTATGTTTGTCTAGAAGGGTGCCTGGCACATAGTAAGTGTTCAGTAAATAATTTCTTACTGGGTGCTGCTTGAGTAAATCCAGGTGTTTGGGGCTTCAGGATAGAACAGACATTAGCACAGATGTGTCATTTCCCCTGTACATTAATGAAACAGTGCAACTACTTTTTAAATTACCGGTCATTGACTAAGCGTATTGACAATTCAGATATGAGTTATTTTATTTGTTAGTTTCTTTATTTCTTCTCCTTCCCTTACTCCTCCTCTTTTTCCTTCTTCATATTTTTCTTTGGAAGTGGGGTCAAGAGTGACCTGATATGCTGGGTGTAGTCCCTGAACTATACTTTGTATTCCAGATTCACAGATGTATTCATCATTGTAAATCAGGCACACACAGATTTATTGGCCATTTTTAAAGAGATAATTACATTGTTGCTTTTGATTATAAAAACAAACATGGTGATCTAAGGACACAAAATATAGACAGTAATGTAAAAGTAACATAAATGACTAAACCCATAGTCTGGACTTTAGAGAAAAACTATAGTAACGAATGTGCTATGTTAATATATGATGTTTTGCTTTTTAATGTTTATACTTTTTATATGCACATTTAAAAATATAATTAGGACTATCCAGTATATATATGTGTGTGTGTGTAATTTTTCACATTTTTATTTAACATTATTATAAAAACTTTCTCTTGCCAATAACATGAAGTGAAACATACCTTTAGCTATGTAATATTCCATCAAGGTATGCGCTATGATTAGCTAACTTTTTTCAAGTTAGATATTTGGGGGGTTTTTTGAGTCTCAATTTTATAAACAGTAAGCAATAAATACACTTAGATCAGCTGTCACTCCTCCTGCTTATTCTTCTACTTTTTTTTTTTTTTTTTGGCTAGTAGAATTGCTACAAGGTTAGAAGTCCACTGGTATATTTTGAAGTGTGAATGCTTATGTCAACATTTTTTCCAAAAACGAAATAGTTTTATTTAAGGTTCTCTCTCTTTTTTTTTTTTTCCTTTTCCATTGTACAACCACTTAAAGTTCTTGTAAATCATTCTTTCCCAGGCATTGCAAAGCTGGAAGAAGGAGATGAACTTCAACTTGCAATACCACGGGAAAATGCACAAATATCTCGGGATGGAGATGGCACATTTTTTGGTGCATTGAAACTGCTGTGACCTACTTAACACCATGTTTTTAGCTATTTTCCTCCCTTTCTCTGTACCTCTAAGCAGAAAGCACTTAACTGGAAATACCAAAAAGAAAAAAAAAAAAAAGTAGTTACCATAGCCTTTTCTGTGAGCTATTTGTTTTGGTTTGCTGAAACTAGTCCAAAACAGGAAATTTAACAGACAAACACCACAGCCAAAGAGTGTCATGTGAATTACAAGAAATAGAGCCCGTTTAAGGAAAGATAGAATTAGAAAGACTTTTCACTATAATTCCATTTGAACTATTTACCGATAGCTTCTTGTCTTGAAAGAAGCAGTATGGATTGCTTCAAAAATAGTATCCCGTCGTTTACTGTGAAACAAGTGCTCACATCTGTAGGATGTTAAGACATTTATTGGAAATCTCCAGATCCATTTTCTATTTTTACGTTAAATACACCCTTCTCCTTTTCAGTTAACGTTACTGAAAGTAGAAAATAAAAATTCTAGAAATCTTTCATTAGGTACATAAAAAAATTAAAAAATCAAATATTAAACAATTGGACTGAAAATAGGATACATGTAACTACTTAAGTCTTCTTGGTTATTTCAAATTTGCAACTTTTATCTCTAATATTATATATTACCCAGATATTTTTCACAGGAGGGAAATAATTTCCTCATTTGTCTATGCTTATGTGTATTTTTTAGAGTTAATTTCAATTCAGAAACATTATTTAATGTAGGGTAATTTCAATTTACGCATTTAAAGCATTATTTGAAAAAATAACTGTACTTATTCTTATATAAAAACAAAATCTCCCAAACAAGTTAATGAATACATTTATGATAATGTAATATAATTTCCCTTTATGTCCTGTTCTTCTGTTTCAAACTGCTGCTATTATAGTTCACATATTTGGGCCTTTAAAAAATGTTCCTGTTGTTAGCTTTATAGAAATTGAGGTTTAATTAAAATTCTTGGCATCCTGAAGTATGTCATGTGTCACACGCTCCTTATGAAGATTATGATATTCCAGAAGACATCATCCTAGTTTTCACTTTCTAATGAATCGTACTTGAGAATGCCATAATACTTATCTTTTGTAACATCGGTTTCCTTTGTTTTGCTTGTTCTTATGTCATTAGTTTAAACATTAAGCAGTTTACATCATTCAACAGTTTACTTCATTAAACAGCAGAGGGAAGAATAGACTGCAGTCTACATTAATTTTCCCATCTACATTAAAATATTTTTAAGATACACTTTTCAAAACAAAAATGATTTAAAATTTAAGTCTAAAATAAAACTTCGTTTAAGTATATCCGGTTTCTATAATTTTTACCAATTTGTTCAAAATAAAATATATTTTGCAATTTATTTTGTTTTACATTATAATTTAACAAGAAGATGTGGTAGGTGGAGTCAAAGTTTCGATACTAGGATAGGCAGTTAGTAATTTTTCTATTGTTGCTGCTAACTTGGATTGCCAAATAAAAGGATTCAGTGCCTTTTGCTTCATTGTCATCTATTTGTCTATGAACACCCACCACCTTTTGATTTCTCTGTATATAATTTAATGTCATTCTAAAAATCAGGTATAACATTATAAATTAATATGTGTTAGGGTATTACAATAAAGTATTTGGAAATGCGAATATTTTCCACATTTGAAAAAGGATCTGTTCACATCTGTATCTATCTATCTAACTTTAAACTATAATATTTAGAAGACATTGGTTATATTATTACCTTTAGACTTCTATTTATAACAGTAGAATATAATTTATGAAATTTTTGGTACAATATTAAATGTGTGTATGTGTGTATACATATCATTGAGAAAAGCTAATAGCAGGCCAGACGTTCTTCATCTTAAAAGCTGATTAGAAGGTGGTAAAATTCCATTAGGACAAGCGTGTGGTAATGATCATGAATGGTATCACTGAGCACAATCTTGTCACCAACCTCTTATCATATCCGGGACCTGAACTTTCACTCTCACGTGATTAGAAAGTGCAAAGGAGAATTTCACTTGTTATTAATCCTCATCATCTCAGATTATACGGTATGATGAAAAGACAAACAACAGGATTATAGATATGGGAGAAGGGAGGAAATTCTTCACCTTTGAGTTAACAGCATCACATATTTTTAAAACTGACTTTTCATTTTGAAATAATTTCAGACTTTTAAAAAACATAAGGAAAAAAAGTACAAGGAAACCCCTTATATTCCCTAAATGTTAGCATCATATAGTACAAGGGTCAAAATCAGGACAGTAACATCGATACAACAACTAGTATACAAATCTTATGAAATTTGACCACATGCTAAATCATAAAGCAAGAGTCAACAAGTTTTAAATAGTTGCCTTCATATCAATTACGGTCTCTCTATAACATTCTCGAGTAATTGAAATCAGCAATTAAAAAGTAAGAAAAATATGCACTTGGAAATTAAAATAGAAAAAGATCACTTCTAAATAATTTATGGCTCAAAGAGAAAGCACATGGAAATTAGAAAATGTTTAAAACTAGATTATACTTCAGAAGAAACCTTGAGGTGTAGTAAAATCTGTACTTACAAAGAATTTATAAACTTAAATGCTTATATTTGAAAAGAGGAATGGTTGAAAATTTTGAGCTAAGCACCAATAGCAAGAAAAAAAGGGCAAAAAACAAAAGCAAGATAAAAACAAAGCAAACGAGCAGAAAAACTTAAGCCAAAGATTTGTTAGTAGAGGAAAGCAATTAAGGTTAAGAGCAGAAATTCAGGTACTAGAAAATGAAGGTAAAAAACCAGAAGATCACAAAGCCCCAAATCATTTCTTATAGACACGTAAATATGATAAAATATTGGCAAGACTTTCAAACAAAAATGCAGAAGACCGACGTAAACAATATTAGAATTGAAAATGGGGACTATTTCAATCTTATATAAATTATTTTAGAGAACAAAAAAGAAAGAATACTCCCAAGTTCAATTTATATTTCCTTCTATAATCTTGAGACCAAAACATCCTGAGGGCATAACTAGAAATAAAAATTACAAACCAGTCTTACTCACGAAATTAGATACATCTTAAGCAAAATATTAGCAAATTGAATCCAGCAATATATAACAAGAGATAATGCATGATAACTGAGTTAAATTTGATCTGAATATACAAGATTATATCCATGTTAGCAAAAGACGTAATTGATCATAATTAAATATTAAAGGAGAAAATAATAGGATTACCTTAGTAGATCCAGAAAAACATGTACTATTTAATATTTATTTGTGGTGAACATTTTCAGAAAACTGGGAATAAAGAAATCTTCTTTAGTCTAATAAACTGTAGCAACCAAGGCAAGATAGCCATCACTGGATAATTATCACCACTTCTACATTATACTGAAGGGTTTACACATTTTAGCATTTATCCACTCCCTGCCATGGGCCCTGTGCAGATTCATGGTGGAGGGGTAATGTGAGCAAGAAATAAGCTTTCTTTTACAAAGCTGCTGAGTTTATGGGGGTGTTTTGTTTTTGCAGCCCGATTGAGCCTATCCTGACAGATACCTTTGAAGAACGAGAGCTCTGCAGTAGTCATACCCATTCAACCTCCCATAGACCCCCAAGAAACAGGGCCAGGGCTACAGATTCCCATGGGTCACTTCCCCTTAGATAGGCCATTGCTGTGCTCTTCTTTCCTGTCAAGTAACCCTGACTTTGTCTTGCATATCAGATGCTGCTTATCTGAGCTTTGATCCCGGTACCCTTGGACACTGTGTTCTGCTGGCCAGACTACACAGCTTCTCATCAGGACTGTTCCACCTGCCCTACCTAGATGGATGAATGAGCCAAACAGGAGATTCTGAACCTGCTCAATAAAAGTCATCCTGTCTTAGGTATAATAATCCCTTAATTTCCACTACAGCCAAATACACACACACACACACACACACACACACACACACACACACACACATGACAGCAGACCCAGGGCCCCACACTCAGAAATGCTCTGTGCTCAGTTTAATGCACTTCTATTGCTACCTTGAAATTCTTAATCATTTTTGAACAAGGGTCTCTGCACTTTTACTTTGTGCTGGGACCTGCAGATTAGGTAGTGGTCCTGTTTGAAGACATTGGAGAGAAGTAGAGGTTGATCGTTAAGAATGTGAAGTGTTGAGCCGAAGCCCTTAGCATTCAAATCCTACTTTGTTGGTTATTAGTTTTATAATTGGGGCTATGAAGACAACAGTAGCAGTAAATTTGCGGAGTTGTGAAAAATTAATGCACATATAAACACACTTAGAATAGTGCCGTGTATATTACAGTGATAAATACTTCTGCTTAAAAGATACACGTGCCAGTACACACATACACAGACATAACCAGGGGAATTTGAATTGGAACTCAAAGGAAGGAAAGAGAAGTGCACTGTCTGGTTTCATTTTAGCAAGAGATCTAACAGCTGAATTGGCAGGAAATTGAGGAATATCTGGTTTTGTTGTTTTGTTTTAAGATATATTATAGACCAGAAAATAGAGAGAGAGATAGCCAGGCATGGTGGTTCACGCCTGTAGTCCCAGCTACTCGGGAGGCTGAGGCAGAAGGATCGCTTGAGCCCAGGAGTTTGAGGCTGCTGTGAGCTAGGCTGATGCCACGGCACTCTAGCCCAGGTGACAGAGTGAGACTGTCTCCAAAAAAAAAGAAAGAAGGAGAGAGAAAACGGAAGAGAGAAAGAAAGAAAGGGAAGGAAAGAAGGAAGGAAGGGAGGGAGGGAGGGA
>RJWJ010043947.1:0-12371 GCA_004363605.1 Indri indri | reverse complement strand
AGTGCCGTGGCGTCAGCCTAGCTCACAGCAACCTCAAACTCCTGGGCTCAAGCAATCCTACTGTCTCAGCCTCCCGAGTAGCTGGGACTACAGGCATGCGCCACCATGCCCGGCTAATTTTTTCTATATATATTTTTAGCTGTCCAATTAATTTCTTTCTATTTTTGGTAGAGATGGGGTCTCACTCTTGCTCAGGCTGATCTCGAACTCCTGAGCTCAAACAATCCGCCTGCCTCGGCCTCCCAGAGTGCTAGGATTACAGGCGTGAGCCACTGCGCCCAGCCTTCTGTATAATTCTTTAATTATTAATTTCACTTAGCTCTGCTCTGACCTTAGTCATTTCTTTTCTTCTGCTGGGGTTGGGATTGGTTTGCTCATCCTTTTCTAGGTCCTTGAGACAATTCATTAGGTTGTTGATTTGTGATCTTTCTGTCTTTTGGATGTAGGTGTTTATGAGTATAAATTTTCCTCTTATGACTGCTTTTGCTGAATCTCACAGATTTTGATAACTTGTGTCCCCTTTGTCATTCAGTATGAAGAATCTTTTGATTTACATCTTAATTTCCTCCTTGACCCAATAATCATTCAGCAGTAGGTTGTTTAATTTCCATGACTTTGCGTAGAGTTGAGTGTTTCTGTTGGAACTGATTTCTAATTTTATTCCACTGTGGTCTGAGAAGATGCATGGTACAATTTCTATTTTTTTAAATTTGTTGAGACATGTTTTGTTACCCAGGATATGATCAATCTTAGACAATGTTCCATGAGCTGATGAAAAGAATGTATATTCAGTTATTTTTGGGTAGAATGTTCTGTAAATGTCTGCTATGTCCATTTATTCTAGAGTTCTGTTTAAGTCACTCATTTCTTTGTTTGTTTTCTGCTTGGAGGATATGTCTCATTCTGTCAGTGGGGTGTTGAAATCCCTGGATTTTATGATGCTGCTGTTTATCATTTTGTTTAGATCAAGTAGAGTTTGCTTTATCAATCTGGGTGCACCTGTGTTAGGTGCATAAATATTTAGGATTGTTATATCTTCTTGTTGAATTGTTCCCTTCACCATTACATAGTGACCATATTTGTCTTTCTTTACTTTTTCTGATTTGAAGACTGTGTTATCTGATATGAGAATGGTTATACCAGCTTTCTTTTGGTTTCCATTTGCATGGAATATTGTTTTCCATCCCTTCACCTTGACTTAGATGTATTTCCTGGAGACAGCAGATAATTGGCTTGTATTTTTTTTATCCATTCAGCCATCCTATGTCTCTTGAGTGGGGAGTGCAAGCCATTCACATTTATTGAAAGCCTTGTTAAGTACTGTGGATTTCTGTTCATCCAATTGAGTAGAACTTTATTGCTTTGTTTTACCTCTTTAGCCATTGTCGTATCCAGGCTCTGAGCCTTAGCTTTTGCAAGATTTTACACCAGTGGGTGACTCTTATGCTGATCTGTGTATAATGCAGTTCCGAATACTTCCTGCAGAGCCAGTCTGGTCTTGACAAATTCCCTCAGTGTTTGCTTGTCTGAGAAAGTCTTAATTTCTCCCTCAGATAAGGAACTTAGTTTTTCAGTATAAAAAATTCTAGCCAGCCATTATTCTGTTTGAGAAGAGTGAGAATCGGGTCCCAGTCCCTTCTGGCTTGTAAGGTCTCAGTTGAGAAGTCTGCAGTTAGTCTGATGGGTTTTCCTTTGTAAGTTAACTGCTGCTTTCCCCTTACGGCTCGTAGGAGGGCCTCTTTTGTGTTTACTTTGGCCAGTCTGAAGACTATGTGTCATGGTGATTGCCTCTTCATAATGAATCTCCCAGGGGTCATTTGAGCTTCTTTTACCCAGTTATCTAGATTTCTAGCAAGGCCAGGGAAATTTTCCTCAATTATTCCCTCAAATAGGTTTTCCAAACCTTGTGTATTTTCTTCTTCAACCTCAGGGATGCCTATGATTCTTATGTTAGGCCTCTTTACATAATCCTATATTTCTCATAGATTTTGTTCATTCCTCTTATTTCTCAGTTCTTTCTCATTGACTGACTTGTATAACTCATAGGTGTTGTCTTCAAGCTCTGAGATTCTTTCTTCTGCCTGATCTAGCCTATTCTTAGGGCTTTACACTCTGTTTTGTATTTCCTTGAATGAATTTTTCATTTCCAGAAGTTCTGTTTGATTTTTTAAAATAATTTGATTTCCTTAGTAAATTATCTTTTATTTCCTGCATTGTTTTTGTGGTTTCTTTGTGTTGGGTTTCTATTTTTTCTTGTATTTCATTGAGCTTCCTTACAATCCATATTCAAAATTCTTCATCTGCCATTTCAATTTTTTCATTTTGGTTGGTATCCATTGGTAAGGAGTCATTATTTTCTTTTGGGGGTTTACTTTGCTCTGATTTTTCATATTTACAGAGTTCTTTTGCTGATTCCTTCTCATCTGGCCTCTCATTTGAGCCCTGGGGGTGATAACCCTGGCTTATGGGCCCATCCCTGCATCCCCAAGATCAATCCCTGAGCATGTTGGGGAGAGGAGTGCTGATCCTGAGTTGCCTATGGGGTATTCTAGCTGGTTTGATGTGCCTCTCGGGTCACCTCTTCCGAACAGTGTGTAGTGAGTTAGGTCCCCCGCTTAACGTCAGTGATAGTGGGTGGTACTTATGAGTATGAATCAGCTGCTCCCTGATTGCTTGAGTTGGTGGGCACTATGCTTAACTATTATGGGGTTGTTCCCACTGTTTTTGTGGAAGAGCCAGTTGTTAAGATGGTCTTTTGTGCCTGTGGTAAGCTCTCATCCCCCAGGTGGGGCATACAAATGCCCCAAGCTTTAGGAGGGACCCTGTAGCTCCCAGGGCTTTGCTTGATCTCTACTCCCTCTTTGCTCTAATCTTTGGTTTCCCATTCCCCACCTTGGGGAGAGGAGCAAGACAAATCCTGGCTGGACTGCAGGAGCCTGAGAGGCTTTGGCTGCCTTCTTACGATTTTTACCCATGATTCATATTTTTCCCTACTCCTTATTCCTAAGGAAGTAAGAAAACATTTTTGGCGGACTCCTATTATATTAAAATAGATCGTTCTTTCTCCATGTGGACTAGTAAATAAGACAGGCAGCTGACAACCCTTCTCTTTCATCTCCAGAAGTGGATAGCTGCCATAATTTCCTGCAGAAACACCAGACCAATAATCAGCATAATTTAACAAATTCAACAACATATAGTGATAATAACAGGAAATGACAAGACTGTACCTTAGATTTACTTAACACATTCTCACTGAACAGCAGCTAATAACAAGGCTGGTGTTAGTGCCTCTTCTGTCTTAGAAGCAAGGAGGTTCTTGTAAACACCTTGTCTTTGTCTTAACTTATGTCATTTGGATGGGCAATTTCCAAATTTGTGCTTTTTAATATCCATTGCATTATAAAAAGCTAAGGGGAAAAAAAGGATGGCTCAGAGCACCATCGAGGTGTAAGGAATTAACAGTTCTTTGGGTTTGCTTAGAATTTACATGTGAAATCCTCATTAATGCTGATGTGAGTTCTGGAACTGTATAAATCTTTCATATCAAGGAAAAAACATGCAGTCTGGAGGACTTCAAATTGACATATTCTATTAACTCTCTGAAATTCCTAAATAACTGATTTTCCTTTTATTCACTGCCCAGTCCCCCCACCTCACTGCCCCCACAATGGAAAAAATGTAATTTTATTTATGAAAATCAATACAGCTCTCTTTCTCCTTGACCAAGCTCAGAATGGGAACTGTAAAGTGTGGCATGACCCTTTAAAGCCTTCTTTTTCAGCCAAATCCTCTGTTCTCTCTGGCTCTCATGTGACAGCAAGGGCTTCTGGCCCCTAGAGCACTAAGCACTCATAAAAATCCCTTCTTAGTAATTATCATGATTATTTTCCATTTGGTAAGTAGCAATATTGTTCATCTAGGCTAAGAGGCCACGTCCTATGTCCTCCTCCTAACAGCTCAGAGAAGGGTACTGACACTGCTTCAAAATCTAAACTTCTGTCCTTGATTGTTGTTGGCAGCGGTAGGGAGGAGGAGGGAGTTCTTCTAGATTGTAAGTTTTGAGGAATATAGATGGCAGTGGGTCATGAATGTAAAAGTGGGAGCTTGGATCAGAAGAGCTGAGGTAAGTCTGGGACAGAGCAAAGAGAATTGGCAAAAGAGTTAGGCAGTCTTGGGGAAGGACCTGGGACCCAGGGCCGAGGTGAAGGCTGATGTGTGCATTGCAGAATTGGGGTCAAGGTGGGGAATGAGAAACCAAAGATTAGAGCAAAGCAATAAGTCAGAACCAGCTAAGCAAGCTGGAGTCAGGGCACAAAGGCAATATAAGGCACAGAGTGTTCAGGGAGTCAGAAGTCATAAATATCAGGAGCAGACCAAGGTAGAAAAATGAAAATTAAAAGCGAATAGGTAGACTCCAAGAAGACTACAGGAAGAGAAAACAGAGAGGGGCAAGACAACAACAATGAAAAGGACCTGGACAACTGAGCCATTTGGCTTTGCCATATGCAAAGGGTCTGTGTGATTCTCGTGAAAGCGGAAACCGATTCTTGTATAGCCAACCCTAGCTGGACACATAACTGAGAGTATGTGACTGACACAAATATCGACTTTTAGCAGAAAGCTCTTGACTTAAATATAAATAAACGCACTGTGGGGAAATATAAGGAGGCACAGATAATCCTGCAATGTGAAGAGTGGATGTTCTATTATCATGGATTTTGCTGGGCAAGAAGAAAGTTGGAGTATGTTTTAGCCTGACTAGTCCATCTCATTTACAAATTTCTAAAGTGGTTACTACTGGTGGAATAAAGAAGCCATATTGTTCTAGAGTCGTTTGGGGCAACCAAGAGTAGATGTGGGGTGAGAGGCTGGCATTAGAATTTCCAGGGATGATATACGTACTCCAGCCCCAGTCCTAGTGGCCTTTGGTGAGTACGTATGTGTGTGTGTTCAGTGTGTTTTTCTCTCAGGGACATATCACTGAGTTAATCATATCCCTTGGTTCACAGTACATCATTATAATTAGTCACTAGTTTTATTTATTTATTTATTTTTATCCCCATTCCCATCCCCATCCCCATACTCAAGAATTTTAATGTGTTACTATGAATCTTTTTAAAATGTGTTTTTGCAGTGTGGGTACTGTTGTGTATATATATTTCCTCCCATTTTTGTTGAGATATATACAGTAAAATGCATAGATCTTAAGCTATCAGTTCAAGTTACTAACCTGTGAGGTTGTGAAGATACCCTCAATTGGAGTCCAGGAAAAGAAGAGATTAGTGTAGACTAGAGAGATCCGAAGTGTTTTCATGGAAGATCCAGAACTCTGATAACCCAAAGATACATGCTCAGGGTAAAGACAACAGATTTGAAGTAATGAGAAATTTAGGATAAGGGACCTCTCAGTGTGACTTTTTCCTGTTTACTAATCTTCAATCACTCAATCATTAAATATTTATTCGCTACATACTGTGTCCAGACACTGTGAATATAACGAAGGGGAACACAGACATATTCCCTGTCCTTACGTACCTTAAGGTCAAGTGAGCAGGACAAATATTAATTAGTGAAATAAGTATAGAATGACAAATTGTGGTAAATATTATGCAGGAGAAGAACAGAAGAGGAATCACAGAACAGGAACACCTGAACAGTCTTCAGGCTTCCTTGAATAAAGGACACCAGAGCTTCCATCTGTGGAACAGGAGTTACTTAAACGGTTAACTTAATAACTTGATTAAGTTCATTGACTAAGGAGGAAGGGAAGAAAGAAGCATTTCAGGTAGGGTTATCAGCATATGCAAAGGCCCTGAGCCCAGACAGGAGGGAGCATAGCAAAGCCCAGTATATGAAAGAAAGCCAGTGTGGCTAGACAAAAGGGAGTGAGAGGGACACTGATCTGAGATGAAGCTTTCAGTGAGGCCTTCCCTGACCACCCCATTTAAGATCACAACCTTATCATACTGGATACCTTCCTTTTAGTCTCCAAATTCTCCACCCTTCTTTAATCCTGTTCTCTGTTCTCCTCGCCAGGACTGATCAGTTGGGCTACATCAATAGGGTCCCTCACCCTTCTGGCTTCCTGTTATGTTTGGCCAGCAAGAAAGACCAGGAGGAGATCTAAGAGAGGAAAGAGAATCAGAATATTTATTCATCCGATTCCCTCCCTGCAGGGTCATCTATGGCTGGCTGAGTCCCTCGGTCTAAGGTCACATTGTTTGTCAGAAGGTTTCTCCATACAATCCTCAATCTCTCCTCATTCTGGTGACTTCTCCTTCCTCTTGACCCTTCAAGTCCTAGTGGAGGTAACTGCATCCTGCTGTACACTATCTGTTGTGGTTTACCTATATCCTGCCTACACTTTTGTAAATAGTCCCTTCAGGAAACATTCCTCAAATTATCTGATCTGAGTGCTCCATCTCTTCCTTGCCAAAACCCTGATGGATTCTAATTGCCTCCCTTAGTCCTCTTTTCTTCCACATTTTTCTCCACAGCACTTATACTATTCGACCTACTGTACAGCCTACTATTTATTGTACCCTTTTGTCCTGTTCATTGTTTGCCAACGAGATTGTCAAATCCATCAGGGCAGAGATTTTTAGCTGTTTTGTTCACCTTGCACTTGCTAGGCACTTAACTATTTATTGAATGATTGAATGAATGCATGCATGTAGAGGTAGGTAGGGGCCAGGTCATGCAAGATCTGGCAGGTGATAGTTAGGAGTTTGTATTTTATTTATGTGCAATGGGAAGACATTTAAGAAGAATGTTATGCAAGGGAGTAATAGGATCTGATTAAGCTTAAAGATCACTGTGAGTGGAGATTGTGTGAGGACAAGAATGGAATTTGAGAGATGAGTTAAGTGGCCCTTGCAATAGTGCAAGTGAGAGACTTGAATAGGTGGTGGTGGTGGTGGCAGTAGAGGAGAGAGGTGATATATGAGAGAGACTATTCCTGGAGTAGTCTCAAATTATGTATCATAAATGGAACTTGTTCATTAATCAGAGTCAGACTGGTCTGTCTGGGGATGATCTCAACAGGATTTTCCCAGCTTTGTAATGCTCTGGATATATTTGCTGGACCTTAGTGATTCAGAACATGTGGATAAAACTTTGAAAAAATGAGCATTCAGAAGCCTACTAGATGTGGAATTTTCATAAGGGCATAATTCCCTGCATTGCTTATACTCCAAACTGAGATGTCAATGCATCATAAGAGCTTCTGAATAATGGGATTTTTAAATAAGAACCCAAGCATTTAAAAGTAAAACAATACAGTATAGAAACCATTAATCCAAATGGTAATCTACTGTCTATGCTGTGCAGCCAAAAGATTAGTCTTTTTTTTCCTCTCCAGAAAATGCTCTATGATTTCATTAGCAGACAATATGCTTCAAAAAAGTGATTTCACATGTAGATAAATTCCAGCTCAGCAGCAAGCAATTGTATATCAATGTTTCTGAAATGCAATTAACGGTTAAAAATGATAGGAGTCCTTCTCTTGTCAGGGCAGATATTTAGAATATTTTTACCTAGGAGCTTCCTCAATACATTATCCATTGGAGAAAAGTGGAATTTGACCTCATCTATCATGCCAGGCAGGTTAAAAGGGCTTTTAGGAGACATCAAAGACCTTAGGTCCCTATTCTTTACAGATTAAATTATTTTATTAATAGTATCTGTAATTCCTAGTCTTTAGGCATTTTGAAATAGGAACGTTACACCATATTATTCTCTGGGTCTTCAGGGTAGTTGGAAGACATCCCAGCATAGGCTTACTGACTAAATGTTAAGTGTTCATAGGATCCCTACAGATGATGTCAAACCCCAGCACAGACTAAATCACTAAATCACTGGTAGACCTATCTACCAGTGGAGGTACTTCTTACACTTTGAGTTCTGTGAGATCTATGGAATAAAATGTTACTTTGGGGAATTAATGCTAAAATACCAATCTCATAATAACAAGGTGAGAATGAGCCTGAAAGGGATAGTGGTTAGGAATCTCACATTGAACAATCAGAGAATATCACTAAAGGCAAAATAGTGTTTCCCAAAGCACTTATTTGTAAATCATGATGAAAATTTTATTTGATCAAGGTGAAATGAGAACGTGGACCATGAGCATTTTTCATAAACCTAAAAATATTCAATTTTTTTGTGAAATTATGTTCCATTTCTTCTTTTTCAGTATTGATTGTTTCATAAAATGATAATGTAAGCCAATGGTATATGAGTTTGGTTTTTTGAATGTCCTTACTTGGCAAGATAAAATGATGTCAACCCTATGTCAGTAAAATCATTTGGCGAGGTGGAGCAAATTTTATTAATTTGTGAAATCTAAATTTGGTCACTACTGCCTTAGGAGATTTTTAAGATCCACAAATATTGAATGATCTAGGCCCAGGATAAATATCACAGTCTTTTTCCTTTGAGTTCCCACAGCATGCTACTTGGACGAGTATTATATAGCACTAACAACCTTTGCCCTTCTTGTTTCCTCTATTAATGTGAAGTGAAAGAAGGCATGAGCATTCTTCTTACCTCTTCCAGAGTGGTTCTGCAGCTGATCTTAACTGTGTATTGGCCTTGAGATCAACTCAAAGTTTCTCACCACAGAAGTGATACTTTTGCCTTTATTCAGTGTGAATGACCGGCAGCAGTCTGTGAACCCAGACAAACTACATTAAAAGGCTACTCATTCCACTATTGGCCAATATTGAACTCAAATATTCCATCCTGTAATTTTCATCTATTGGTCTTAGCTCTGTACACTGGGGCAATATAAATTAAAGCTAATCCTTCCTTTGTATCAGAGGACAATTATCATGTCTACCTCTGTCAAAGTATATTTTTTTCCTTCAGCTGCCATCATTGATTCTCAGGACTCAATTTTTAAGCCTCTCTGAATTCTGAAATTAGTCTTCTTTAAGAAAGACTTCTCAAAACCCCCTTCATGCCTGGATCTGAACTCAGATGAGGTCTGGCCAATACTTAGTCATCCATTGCCTCCACTGATAGAAATATTTTCCTGATTTTTTTCATAATTATAAATATTCTTCTGAACATATCAGGTATATATGGGTGTATATCAGGGTCATAGTATAGATACATCTGGAATCATTAGAACAATCTATTCATTTGTGCATTATTTTGGGAAATACTATGTACCTTCTGTATGCATGGCATTATGGGCACAGAGAGGGTATGTGAATATTGAAAACATGCTTCTTGCATTCAGGCAGCCTTAAAAAATAATTCAGAAATGAGAAATATCCGAGAGCATAATAAAATAGCTAATATTTATATGACACTATGGGTCAAGTACATGCTTAACACTTTATACATTCTAACTTTTTTAGCCCTCACAATCCTTTGAAGAAGGTACTATTATTATCATCTTCACTTTGCAAGTAAGAAAAGTAGACATGGATAGGCTAAGTAAATTGCCCTAAATCATACCACTAACACATGGCAGAACTAGCGCCAAACACTGAGAGTGTGACTCCAGAGCTATTAACCACCGAGCTATAATGCAGAATACAAGCACATAAAACATATCATTAAAGTTAGACATCTACTTAAATGCCAAGAAATACAAATAAAAGTAGAATAATATTCATGGATTGGGGGGCACTGTGAGGGTGGGGAGGATTGTCGGTGTGTTTGGAGGAGTGATTGGTCAGAAAGGTCTTCTTAGACTAAATGTGTCTTGTGCCAGAACTTAAAAGGAACACAGTTGATTGTCAGACTTGCTATTCTTAACCTCAGCCATTTTAATGCAGAAAAGACCTTAATAGGATTTAGTACAATTCTCCCATGTTAAGGTTGTCTGGTTCTTGGCCTCATGTATAAATTTGAAGCAATGCTGGCACATGCATTCTGCAGAGAAACATAATTAAAAGGAAGTAAGGGCTGATTTACAAGACTCTATGAAATGGACCATAAACTTTAGAAATTGGCCATAGCAATTGGTGATGTAGTAAATCTTGTAGGATTGAAGAGTGAGTTAACTATTCAGAAGAAATCACTGATAGAGAAATCAATGTGTCTTAGATAAGACCATGGGTAAGAACAGTGGGAAAACTGGGGGGGGGGGAGGCAGGAGGGCATAAAGTCAATCCCTTACAACAGCAGACGCATTGGGCATTAATCAACACCAATACTATTTAAGAGTAGCAATGAAAATCACTAGGTCATTTTTTTCTTTCAAAGAAGATGGTGTGTTCACTTAAAGTTGATGGAGCTTATCTGATTTTATCATCATTTTGATGCCTTTTATTCCAATTTATATTTTTAATCCTGAAATGGCATTATTCTTCATTTCTATCTTCTATTTGAAAATTTCTATACTGCAGATGGGAATTTTTTTAAAAATGAGAATAACTGTTATCTTGAAAATACAGTTCCATTTGCTTTCAGAACCATCATTCTTGTGTAAGTAGTTTGTCTAATATAAATAATCAAACAATTGCTTTTCATCAAACTCATGGTTTTGATCTCGAAGCTTTTCACTTCTTTTTAGTCAGCTTAGGCTAAAATTAACCGTGAAAACTAAAATCACAATCACTTTATGAAGCTATTCATGGTATGTTCTTTCACCTATTATTAGCACATGAAAAAGTAACTGATTCAGCAAAGAATTTCTTTTTAAAAATCAACCATTAGGTTTTTAGCCTCTTTGGGGCTAATTTATGCACTGAATATGTTTAAGAGAGGTGAACATTCAGCACCTAGCACAGTACAGCTATGTTTCTACAACAACAAACATTCCAATAAAAGTGAAAATTTTCAATTTTTCAGGGAGTTTCAAATAACCAGATTGCTTATATCCTTTGGTAGAACATCTTGGCTAAAGTTTTTACTGCTATCTGAGTTTTTCCCTATTCATCCTTGTTCACTGAGCACTTGGAATCTGTGGTAAGTGGTACTGTTCCTCATGATTGCATGGACATGTCTTGTAGCCCAGATATTAAAAGGCGGAAACCTTTCTCTCTATCTTGCATCGCTAGAGTCTAGCATAAAGTCGATCTCAGTAGATATTGATGATGAGAATGTGAGTATATCAATATGTCCTTCAGGGCTCTCAGGGATCAACAGATGAGAACAAAATTAACCAAGTGAAACTTTACATTTGCACAGATTTATACACAAGATTGTATGTTTAGGCATTTTCTTTAGCCATGTCCTACAAATAGCACCGAATCGGAAACACTCAGCCAGGATTTATAAAGCCCAACAAAGTTCCCATTACTGTGCAAGCTTCAGGACAATACCATCAAATATCCAACGAACAAACATTTATCGAGTACCTATTATATCTCAAGTTCTGTGCTGGGTGCTAGGGATAGGAAAATGAATCAAGGCATGACCCATTTTCTCAAAGTATTTTCGAACCAGTGAAGGAGACAGACAAGTAAATGAGCAAACATTGACCACCACTGGTGGAGCCAGTCAGGGGAAGGCTATATCGCAGGAAAATGCCATAATAGGATTGAACCCCACTTTCAGTCTGCTTTGACCCAAGCGTGTCTGTCCCTGCATCTGCTGAATACCCTCCACACAAAGAGAAAAACCACACCAGGGAAAAATGCTCTAGCTTAGTCACACCCATGAGGCCAATGAGCTAAGCAATTTTATCCAAGGTGGGGGTAGAGAATGGAAGTTACGTAAGCAGACCGTGAATGCCCAATATGTCACTTTTCTGCTGCACGTGATTAAGATACAATTGCATAAATTGTATCAGACTCTTCAAAACGGTTACCAGAGTTGATGGATACAGTTGTCAGAAATTCTCCTGCACTGACATTATGTTCAACATATGGCATTTTTCAATTTATATTTCAATGAGAAGTTAACCACACTCCAGGAAAGGTGAACTTATGAACTTCGGCTGTAAAAACTCTCTTTATCTATCAGCATCTGGACCGGGCTTGCTAGACTCCCTCTTAACTGTTATGATCATCTCCAGCCGAAGAAAATTGCTGCCACTTACTGATAAGTATGAAAACCAAATCCCTCCCCACCCCACACAAATAACAATAACAACAGTAATAATAACAGAAAATGCCCAAAGAGTTCAACTTTCCTATGCTGCAGCTTATAGTTAATTCTTTACCTTCCTATTTGTTATATCCCTGTTTCCTTCTTGCAGGAATTTTTCTTATGGGAAACAGGGTGCTGTTTGGGTTTGGTTTTTTTTTTAGGTTAAATTAAGTCATGAAAGAGCATCCGCTGATTATTTGCTCTTCCTGTCATTGCTGAGGAGAGAGTGAGCACTGGTTAAAACAGAGAGTTGTTACTTTCCAATTTTTAGTTATGTTTTTTACATATACACACACACACACACACACACACACACACAC
>RJWJ010043946.1:0-12383 GCA_004363605.1 Indri indri | reverse complement strand
TGCAAAAAATAAAAAGTTCACATAATTTAGCATCTTCCTTAAGGCCTTATTCCCTCTATATAGTTTGTTAGAACCTAGTTAACTGCCATCTTCACTCTAGTTGGTCACTATATGCTAGGTGTGGCACAATTTTGAACCAGCTTGCTTACCTGCAGATACCAGGACAACTGCTGTAAACAAACTCATTTCTTCATCACTAAGTTGGAGGGCATTTAGCTTCTCACTAAATTCAAACATAGAGTTTAGCAGGTCCCCTGCTCCCATTGAGTGTAAATCATCCACACTATACTTCTTTCCACTTAAAAAGGTGACAGTACGCTCCTTTGCATCAAATAATGATGCAAATCGTACCATTAAAACCTGGAAAAAGAAAAAGACTTAAATGTGTTTGGGTAAGTTTAATAGTAATACTAAAAACTAACTCAGTGTTCAAGTCATTTATAAAACATCCCACATATTTTTTTAAAACCCAAATATGTTATAAAAGAAAGTTGTAAAAGAAAAACTGAGTTTATTTTTACCTACAACTACTTTGTTGAGCAAATTCTCTACCAAAGTAATAAACACTCCAAAAAGAACATCGAAAGAAATTCAAGCCACCAATGGCAAAATATTTGAGCCCTGTGATACTATGAAACTCTATTAACAAAGATTCTGAAATGCAAATATAAAATTAAAGCAAGCAATAATGTCAAGAAGTTTAAAACTGGACCCTGGCCAAAGGCACTAAAGAAACTCTTTAGGCAACCAAGTATATCACGTGGTCTCTATGCTCTTAGTAAAAATAGCACCATTTCAATGCAGCAACACTTGGAAACATCAAAACACCAAATGCAGCCCAGGCAAATGCAGCAGATGAACTCTTATTAGACTAGTTCAAGAAACCATAACCCAGAGAGACTACACACAAAGAAAACAATCACAATCAATTAACAATTACATTACTTACCTACCACACTCCCTCTATTATACTATTAATAAATCCAGGGAGAAAAGGTGAAAATATATCCCTGGTTACCTTCTCCTATTGATCAAAGGTTCAAAGATTTGGCCCACCAAACATCAACTTCCCCCCACCACACAAAATTTCAGAGTTATGCTTTAAGTGAGGTCTGAGTATGTCCCAAGGCTTCTCACACCTCAGCAGCAAAAGTGAAGCCATGGAGCCAGCTGGAAGTGAACGACACCTATCTAGTACCAGCAGAGGCACTGAGTGTGTCCTGCCAAAGTTGGCAGCAGTGGCTACCCAAGCCCAGGTAAAATACATCAATGCAAGAGAAGATAGAATAGAAAAATAACCAATGATCCTGAAGCAAGAAGATCTGACATGGTACATAACAGATGTCTCATATATCCCCGAAATATTCTACAATCTCCTAGAAGACAAAAACCATATTCTATTCATCCTTCTTATTCTGTACCGAATATAGTAAACACCAGGCTAAGCTTTCAGTAGGTGTCTAACATTCTGCAGAAACTGCTAAGCCCACACCTGAAAGCAATACTAGAACTTGGAGTTCATAAGCTAGAAATACAGAACACTTACATTTCAAGTCCTAAGTAACTCTGGATTTACCTAGTCTCTTCCCAAAATCCTGAGATGATTGTTCTTTTGTTGGTGGTTTCAGATTCTGAATTATAAATACTTGGAAAAAAATGAAAACATCCACAATTACATGCTCTGCATCAATATTCAGGATAAATAAAACCCACCTCAAAAGTCCCAGCCTTTAAAAGGTTGACTTGGTCATGCTGAGAGAGATCTCTGAACCCAGGAATACGCTTTGCAAATTCCACCACTTCTTTCACTGCTGGAGTGAAGCTCATTGAAAATTCTTCCCAGATTTCATGCCCCGATTTATGTGGGTCCACATACGGAGACTTACTCATTGGACAAACCTAGTATACACAAAACAGAAAAACTCTTAAATTGTAAGAGGTGGTGAAGAAATTTCAAAAGCAGCATCTCAATCATCAGAAACCCCAAGATGAAAATTACCCCCAAACGTGAGTAAAATCCACTGATATTAGCACTTTCTCCATCTGTTGCTCACCTCCCTATAGAAAGCCTCTTGGCAACCTAATTTAAACAGTAACTAACTTACCATAAAGATGTAGCCTAAGCAAAAATACTGTCCGTAAAAAACTATCTCAAAAACCTGTTGCACAGGTTTAAGAGCTTATTTGGTAACAATGCTGCCACCTTATGCTGGTATATAGTGCTTTACGGTTTTCAAAACAAATTCACATATTTGTTTCTCAATCCTGTTAGTTATGGCAGATTATAATTTCCATTTCTTAGATACAGGAATGAGACTCTGAGAGGTTTAGTGACTTATCCAAACACAGACAGAAGTCACAGGCCTAAGCCCAAACCCACATTTAGTTAATATTTCAAAACTCTCTTATTTCTAAATAGGCAGAATTACAATGTTATAATTTCCAAGAGGAAAAGATAGCAAAGTGACTCATTTTTTAAAAAAGATCACTGACCATTTATTTCATAAACAATGGTGTGACCACTGACTTCCACTTGTTCAATTAGGAAACACTGAATGCAGATACAAAGTACAGCTTCTAAATGAGGAAAATAGGAAGCCAAGAAGTTATAAGAACACTAAAAAGATCATGAAATATGCACCATCTACTCTATTAGTAAAATCCGTCTTTAAATTTTCACTAAACCATACAAAATCCAGGAATTGGATGATTATAAAACCATGCAGAATATCATGAAATCAAAACCTAAATGCCTACAGATTTTTCCCTCCTTAAGGCAGCCACTACACCTAACAAAATATAATGTCCATGGAATCAAATACTTCTGAGCAACAAAAAAATCTAACATGAAGATTGAAGCAGAGTCAACTATTTTGAAAATGAAAAAAAAGACTTTAATTACCTGGCAGTAGAAAATACCAAGCCCTATTCAAAGGACCTCATGGTTTAAACTGGAAATGGTGCGGTACTGCTGTTTTTGATGAAATTTTGGCTGAATATGAACACAGTACTTTCATGTAGAATGTTGTATTTGATAAAAAAAAAAAAAAAAAAAAAACCTTGAATGCTATGAATAATATCACTTCATCTCATAGGATGAAGTCTGAGAAAACCTTTAGAAACTAGCCTATTAAATTAAAATATTCCTAAATTCTCAAACAATAAAACATCTGTGTTCTATATCCAAAGACCTTTTTGCATTATAATGCTTAAAGAAAAAAAAAAAAAAACCTCTTCCCATAGAAATCAATGAATTTCTGACTATGGCAAGCTAGAAGATCAGCCCTTTGAGAAAATACCAAAGCTAGTACGGTACTAATTAATCAGAATGCTGAAATTTTCAAAAGGATTTCCAAGAATTAAAGGATAATTCTGCATGAATCATATTTTAGATAATATCCTAATCCCAATCACAATATCAATCAAATCACATGCTTGTACCTAGCTCTGTGTGAAATTAGGTCATTCGATGAGTATTGTTTATTAAAACTATTTGACCTAAAATACACACAAAAACTGATTCTATAAATCTAACAACACCCCCCTCCAAATTGGTATAGCCCCCAAATAAAAGAAAACCTTCCAAGCTTTCCTTGATACAAGGTGAGCAAAAAATTGATTTCACTATACCAGATGCATTCTCCCTCCAGTGTTGCACAGGTAACTATTCTTGTTCTCATTCTGAGAAAATCCATCTATCGGAATTCTATCACATACTCTTTGAGTATAAGCATTGGAGAAGTTCACACAATGTCCATTTGCAATACAAATGGCATGCCCATTTGGATAATGCATTATGTTCCTCCCTTTGTACTGTCCATTGAGATGCTGCTGGCTTTCACTACAGGGGAAATGGCTAAGCCCACTGCCACAATGATCATGATTTAAATTATATTGCTCCATGTTCTTTGGGATCCTTTCTCCTCTCTGGGGCTGCATGGTCTCAGCTGAGTTTTCGCGATGCTCTTGATTATACATAAAGGTATCCTTGTGGGCTCTGGTCACCATGCCAATCACTTCTTCCTTTGCAAAATCAGAAGAGGGAGGAGGAGAGCTTTTGATGTTTTCTTGCTCCAGCTGGGGCTTGGGTCGCAGCTGCTCCTGTGCTGGTAAGCCTGTCTGTTCATGACGTTCTACTAATGTGTCATTCTGCAAGTGACTACTGAACTGGCTGTTCATCATGGTCTTCATCGCACTTTGCATTTCAATTAGCATCCTCTGTTTTTCACGCTTAGGAATACGACCAAACCGAACAGCTATTGAAGAAAAAAGATATTTAACATCTATATTCTAAATAAGACCTGTCTGTACAAAAGAATAACACAAAATTACCTCTGATAACTATGGCCTCTAGTCATACAAATAAAGAACGTGTCTACATGTGTCTCACCCAAATTTTTCTAAATTTGCTGGTCTTGATGTACCAAAGGAAGTGGGAGAGGGAGAGAAAATTTTCCATTTTTTTCCCCAAAACAAAGGTAAGGAGAAGATCTCCTGGGTATTTTATAAGCAAAATCTAAGAAAGAAATATGAAATTAACTAATGAAAACCAGTTTGAAGCAGATAAGCATTATACAGCATCTTATTAACAAACCTGAGGGCTCTGTTCTCAAGAAAGCATTGGGATTCTGCTACCCACATCCATTAACATTAATGGAACCCAGTAGGTCCAATCACTCCCTGAACATCTGACCCTTGTCAATTCATTTTTATAACCTTACTCTCAAGATCTGACTATTAAATTATCGGGTCTCTTCAGCTTCTTAAAAAAGAAAAATATTTTTTTTGAGACAGGGCTCACTCCATCACCCCAGCTAGAGTGCAGTGAAATCATCACAGCTCACGGCAACCTCAAACTCCTGGGCTCACACAATCCTGTCTCAGCCTCCCAAGTAGCTGGGACAACAGGTGTACACGGCCACGTCCGGCTAATTTCTCTATTTTTTTTGTAGAGACGGGGTCTCACTCTTGCTCAGGCTGGTCTCAAACTCCTGGCCTCAAGCAATCCTCCCATCTCAGCCTCCCAAAGTGCTAGGATTATATGCATGAGCCGCCACACCTGGCCCAGAAAATCTTAAAAAAAAAAAAAATTCGTGATCAATAGAAATGCAGTTATTGGAAAAAAACTTGCTGGATTTTAATTAAAATCAATGAAATAAGTAAAAATGAGATCAGTTATCCTCTATTCTTTTAGAAGCTAGTCTTAGAAGGTGTCCTGTCTCTAATAAGCCTATCCCTTACTAAGGAAAAGAAAAAAGCTTTTTCTAGTCTAACATATACACAGAGATAATAAAAATTCAACATACCCTCCCAGAAAGCCTTACTAATCTAATTGTAGCCCCGACACAATCATTATCAAAGACAAACAATTTTACTGTGCCTCATACTTTACCTCTACTCCTTCCTTCACAAATGATTGCCAGTTTTATTCTTTTCAGGCAATCACAATATACATTGACTATTTTTATAGCATTTTATAGACTATACTTCTAGTCTCTTTAAAAAATTTCAGACAACTGAAAAACATCAATTGCTGAAATCTGTTATTCAAGAAACTCCTTATTGCAATACTCTATTTCTGTATCGGTTAAGATATTAGAGTTAGAGTAACCTAAGGGATTGCTTCGATGACCCTTCCCTAGATAAATATGAAGTTCATTCTTAGCAATTCAAAATTAACCCTACTATACTAATCCCTCTGAAAACTTCACACCCCTCTATAATGTTATTTAAACCAGAGACTATCCAAGAAAGATGTCTCTAAGCAAAATAAGGAGTCACACATCTTCAAAAGATGTCATCCACAGATAATACTTGTAGTCCCACAAATTACCACAACTTTTACTTTTTAGTGAGAATGGATCTTGCCAGAATTGAGGAATCACCTTTACTCCAGACCCTAATGTGTCTTTAAATTTTGCATCTCCTTTCCAAGTGTTCAAAATCTGTGCCCCAAAAGCACATTACCGTTTCAGGGCTAAGAAAGCAAGGGAGATAATTCACATAAGAAATGGGTTCCTCAGTAATGCTAAGAAATCAAAAAGAAAGAGTCAAAGATTCCTATGTCAAGAAAAACTAGATCGTTTTTTAGGGGGAATAAAAGCAATCAAATTGCATAGAAAAAATTGGTATTTTTACAAGAAGCAGAAAAAAAAAAGTTGAGCTAAAAGCTGTTTCTGGAATAATGATGCTAAAATTTGACTTCAATGAATTTGGTATCCTACGAGGAATCAAATGTGTTTTTTGAAATCTGCTTCACCCAAAGTACAAAAGGGCCACTGTTACTGGCTTATAGCTCTGGTTTATGCTAAGAAATAAAAGCCAAGCTCCATATACTTTAAGAACACTCTTTAAACTGGGAACATACCATCTCTTGACATTCCAACAGAAAGACACTTTTTGAAGCGACATTGCTGGCATCTGTTCCTATTCATTCTCATTATAGAACAGTTTTCATTCTTCAGGCACTTCTTGTACTGGATGTTTTGTTGAATACTTCTTCGGAAGAAACCCTAAGAACAAAGGAAGATTTCCCCATCCATTTAAGAACATCCAAATAAAATCCTTACAAGCACTGCCCCCATATCTATCTATCTAGTATATGACTAGCTATCTGGGAAATAACTTTGGCTTAAGACAGAGGGAAATGTAATATTGACATAAAAAGTTTAAATGGATTTGTACTGGCATGAATAAGTACCTATACCTACTAGCCAAGCAAAATTCTTCTTCCTTTTAGACATCATTTGTACTTGCTTAAAGCACCCCTTGTAACAACTACACTTTTCCTTGTTACCACATCCTGCCTGCAGCCTCATTTTCCATCTCATACTTTTAATCACATACAAATTCCAAAACTCTTGAAATATAAATGACTGATTCTTAAAAAGTAGAGAAATGTGTTCGATAGCTGTAATTCCCTCACTAGACTTCTGGATTACATTAGCAGAGGTTGGTTTTTCCTCAATTATCATCTGCTAACACTGGCAAAGCCACTTATACATGCCAGATGTCCCTGGCTACATGTCAGCAACAGGTGTGTGTTATACCACATACCCACAGAGCAGCTAATGATCCAAGGAAAAACTGTCCCCAAGTAGAAGGCTATGAACAGCCACCTTTACTCCACAAACAATTTAAGTACATGCCCTGTTATAGGTCTTCAAAGATCTCCAGCTTCATTGTTCCAGGTAGAACAGAAAACTCAAGAACACAATTACCAAATTATTTTAAGCAAGTTTTCCTTGAATATCTTAACTACACATTTCATGAACCTATATTAAGTAGTTGTGAAATGTAACATTTTATATTTTATTATTGTGATATTATACACTTGACTTGGATACTACAAGAGCTGAGCTAGACACATGTTTAAGAGAGTACAACACAAATGTGTATTTATCAAGAATATGCAATTCCACTCATTCAGTTTGTACTTTTATTTTCTAGTTATAAAGAATGATGCCTGCCCCACAATTACTTCACATTTGTAAAAAGAAAAACAAAAGTAAAAACAATATTTGTAGAATTTTTAAAACAGTGGGAAAGTGCTACATATAAAAAATACTGACTAGTCTTGTGAAGCGACCTAGCTATTAAAAGCCACCAAACTTGTAGTTCATTCAGAGCCACTCTAGAAAATAATTCCTCTCCCACCATGTACATTCATTATCTTATTCACCCACTATATCCTGCAAAACTAGATTCCTTCTGGTCTTAACTCAGACAACAGCAAGAATATGTGTCCTCGCCGTGTCAATTTTTGATACTCAGGAGAAAGAATTGTGCCAGATTTAAGAAGAGAGAGAGAGAAAGAGAAAAAGAGAGAGAGAAAAATCCCTATACATAAATAGGGAGGTAGAGACTACCTCATTTGGAATTATTTGACCAACACTCTAATAACTATAACTAGGAAATATTCAGCTAAACATAGAAATAAAATGTAGCTCTCCCAAGTGCTCGATTTATATTCGAGATTGTTTTACTCACTTAACATTATTTGTTAAGACATTACATTTTTTACAACTATTCTCCTCTCAGTACCTAACATGTCAGAATTTCAAAGTATCTGATGAGACCTAATTCAAAACTTGGCTTAAACTAAGTTCCAACAAGGCAGGAGTGGTACCTAATCTGTTTTGCTCCTCGCTGTTTCCCTCCCACCTGGAACTGTGCCTGGCACATTGATGAATCAGTATGTGTTGCACTTGGTTTCACACCATAAGTACATTTAATTGAGATGGCAAATTTATTTTGATCAAAATCTAACAGAAAAACAAAATACTTAAGACTATTTTTCAAAATACGTTATGTTTATACGCTACATAAAAAGCTTAAAACTTAAGAAGAGAAGCAGACTTCTCTCTCTCTCCCAGATTATCAATTGTGGAAACTAGTAAACCTAACCCCAACTTCTTTAAACCCAAAATCAGTAGCTTAAAGAAACAAAAGCATGCTTTACCTTACAGCCTTCGCAAGCATGAACTCCATAGTGGAATCCTGACGCCACATCCCCACAGACTTTACACAGTAGAACCATGCCACTAAATTCTAGGGCACAAACAGACATGACATGAAAAGCTGGAACTATTTTCCTTCCAACTGAATATTTTATTTCATTCAACTTCCAAGTGATTTAAAAAGATAGATACCTACTTTTATAATGTAAAAGAAAAATCTTTACACCAAACTAACAAATCAAAGGTAATCACAGTTTTCCTTTAAACACAGCTTATGGCACTGCCAAAAATATCTCACGGGGCTGGTTTTTTCCTTTCCTGATGATTTTAAACTGAAATTTTATAAATTTAGTTACTTTATACCAGATATGCAACCAGAACTAAGAAAACAATTCTCCTGGAAAAGAATTAAGAATTCAGGGCCGCGCCGGGCGCGGTGGCTCACGCCTGTAATCCTAGCACTCTGGGAGGCCGAGGCGGGCGGATAGTTCCGAGCTCAGGAGTTCGAGACCAGCCTGAGCAAGAGTGAGACCCCGTCTCTACTAAAAATAGAAAGAAATTAATCGGACAACTAAAAATACATAGAAAAAATTAGCCGGGCATGGTGGCGCATGCCTGTAGTCCCAGCTACTTGGGAGGCCGAGGCAGGAGGATCGCTTGAGCCCAGGAGTTTGAGGTTGCTGTGAGCTAGGATGACGCCACGGCACTCACTCTAGCCCGGGCAACAGAGTGAGACTCTGTCTCAAAAAAAAAAAAAAAAAAAAGAATTCAGGCAGTGAAATCAATCAATAAAAAGTGCAAACAGATGTCCCCACAGGCAGCTGTATCAGTTCAATTCACATACAGGAGCCAGATAGGTCCCATCTCTTCCTTGCCCTCCCCTATACCAGTCCTTGTTAGTAAATACTTCCACACTCACTCAGGACTCCAAAGCCTACTACTCATTTGATTATCCCAATCCTGCTTGATGTCCTAATCTCAAATTTCATGAAAAGTAAACTCCTTCCTACAATGAGCAGTACTCTGAACAAGATTCAGTACCGGCAGTCCAGAAGAAAGGTTAACAGTGAAGACGTGGTAAAAGGAGGCACCCTAAAGAGGTCAGGCAGAATATGTAATCATATATCTTCCTCTGAGGCAAGAATCAATTATGTCAGCCCCAGGCTATAACCTCTAGAACCATCACTGATTTCTTCCCTAGCTACTATCTATGATTACCCAGAAAGGAGTGAAAATTATACCTAGAAATATAATGGCCCCCTCCAAATGAAAAGTTGATAAAATAAGCCACATCTGAAATTAATGGCAGCAACCTTTAGAAAACTAAACTTACTTGTCACACCACTATGGCTCTTTGTCATCCCAGGTGCATTCGATTTGCTTGTTTTCATAGAACAATCTATTCGATCACTCTTCAAGATGCCTTCAATATTAGAGAGATCACCGTTCTTGGGGTTACCATTTGTATCAGAATTGGAGCTATTTGGAGATGATGGAACAGACGAGGAGGAGGACTGGAAACTATTCTCAGAACCCTCACTGTGACAAGAGGCAGGGCTAGAGGCTGAGCTGGAAGAACTGATATAGGCAATCACACCTCCTAGAAAACGGGGAAACCAGATCATTAGATACAAGATAATACGTATTTTTTATTTTTGCAAATCTCAACAGTAAAGCCATCATCTTTAGAAACACACTACTGAGAGCTTAGCACAGAAAGGGTAAAAAGAAGAAAATAAAATAAAAAAATAGGCTACTGATATTAAATGTTTGTTTACACCAAAAGTAGAAAGTAACTTATTTCTTATTATTCTTCCTGCTTCCGCAAAGTTCAAATCGCCTATAATTCCGACTGATTTAAAGGTGATTAAATCACTGGCTTGGTTATTCTGAGCACATGCAGATCCAAACCTAAAGCTTTTCATTTTCTAATCTTCTCCTAAAAGGATTGAAACACATTCCTGAGTGACTTCATAGCTTAGAGGAAACAAACTGTTTTGGCCGTGAGAAAACCTGGTTCTGGTCTTCTTTTTACCGCCTTCATTATACCTTTATCAGACACAAGCCTAGAAACAAGTTCATCATTTGTCTCCCCCAGCACTTGGCTAAAAATACAGGTTAATCAAGAACAGATGTAACATTTGGAACTCAGGATAAAGTAATTTATCTCAAAATGGGGACCCTATCATAGCCATCATTCCCACGCCTTTCTGTTCCGATGCTCTCTGAAGGCTTCTATGACGATCCCTAATGCCCGGCTCCATACTCTCCCAGAGTCTCCACCCCAGTCCGCCATTGGACTTGCAGGCACACTCATCTCTAAGCAGCTCTTAAGGAATCAGACCCACTATTTGTTCTTCTGACTCACTATTTATAGATATTAAATAAACTGGAAGGAAGAACACACGCTGTAAGAGAATAACAGTGAAGCTGCAGCTAATTCCCTCTTCACAGGGCTACTCTCAAAATACAATTCACAACTTTACCAATATAACCTCCACAACCCGTCTGGAAACTGGTCTTGACCTCTTAAAAACTGTAAACTTCCCAGGTTAAGAAATAGCACTTAAAATTATTCTCAGGATATAACTTTAAACTTCTTTCCTCAAACAGATAAAATGTTCTAAAGAGAAACCTCTTGGCCAAATGTATTATTTTTCCAAATCCCAGGCCAAACAAGTAATTCTCATCCTCTCTGCCAAGGTCTACTGTGGTTTCATTTCTTCTTCCCTTCATCAACAAACATGTATTGGCTTTTCAGTGTGCATTATATACAGAGGTTAATTATATCTCTTCTATCACTGTCCTGAACTCTTATTTACACCTACTATTTGCCTATTTCCATCTATTTCTCAACTAGACCATAAGCACCTAGGTGCAGAGTGTCTCTTAATTCTCTGTACATGCTTTCCAGGTAATAAGCTTGCCACACATACTTTTTAAGACCTACTCCTCTGCATGGTGAACCTCTTATCTAATGACATGGACAGATTCCAAGTAGTATAAAATATAAAACATTACTAGAAAGCCACAAGTAAAACAGACAAAACATTTCTGACAGCAATCTAGATAACTATACTGAGCAGTAAGTGGACAATTTTGCACCTTCCAAAGTGACAAATGCAATTTTAGCATTTACTCTGAAATAAAAACTTCCTCTGGCCAGGTGCAGTGGCTCACACCTATAATCCTAACACTTTGGGAGGCTGAAGCAGGAGGATCACTTGAGGCCAGGAGTCCAAGATCAGCCTCAGCAACATAGTGAGACCCCACATCTACAAAAATTTTTTCAAAAATTAGCCGGCGTGGTGGCACATGCCTGTAGTCTTAGCTACTAAGGAAGCAGAGGCAGGAGGATCACTTGAGCCCAGGAGTTTGAGGTTGCGGTGAGCTATGATGACACCACTGTACTCTAGCCTAGGCAACAGAGCAAGATCCTGTCTCCAAAAAAAAACCTTCCTCTGCTCAAGGGAAATGGTTTCCTAATCTATTTTTTATTTAAATGAGATGCATACTTTATCAATCATTTTTTTATAAAACCACACAGCAAAATGCTAAGGCCAAAACAATCCCCAAAAATTGAAAGACATTTGCTCTGCCTGTTTTTCTTCCACAGGCAAGAAAAAAGAGGCAAAGAAATGTTAAACCGCCTTTAGTCTGTCATGTTGAAATTAGATATCAGGCATGTATTTCAGCACCAATTATATATTGAGGCTGGGAAACCCTGAGAAGTAAAGCACAATCACAACTCTGGCTTTGAATACAACCCAGAAGATAAAATAGGTGCCTACTATACCAAGAAACACACAATGTTGTTCATCATACACAAACTTAATATACATAAATTCAACTATATGCACTTGGTTTTGAAAGACAAAAAATATCAATAATGTGGTCAATTCCATCTATTATTTTATTCATTAA
>RJWJ010043945.1:0-12380 GCA_004363605.1 Indri indri | reverse complement strand
TAACTTAATTACATCAACAAAGTCCCTTTTTGTCACGTAAGGTAACATATTCACATGTTCTGGGGATTAGGACATGGACATCTTTGGGAGGGGGGCATTATTCTGTCTACCACAGGTCTATCCTAGAAAATTTAGAACATGGTGTCCAATGGCCTTGGAGTCTGATTTGAGCAGGACACGGGGAGCCGAAAGGGCTACCGCAGCGGTCCATTTGTTTTCTTTGCACAAGAAGCCTTTTCTCAAAACGCGCACCCCCTCCTGGGGAGGGTAGCAAATTCATCTTGGGGTATTTATTAAGTCCGTACTTTCAGCATCTGTGGCACAGGGAATGGCACACTGCGTTCCTGCCTGGGACAGTGAAACCACACCTTCCCTTGGCAGTTGTTCCAAAGAAGAATCTATCTAGGGTTTCACAGCTATCGTCTGGGAAGAGGGAAGGGAAAAGGAAAGAGGATGGCTCAAAGGGAGATGGAATAGCCTAAAAGCCTTGCTCTCTGGGGCAGACAGCAAAAGAGAATCCCCCAAACCTGGCTTTGCTTGGGAAACTCACACATAAGCTCCCCTTCCTGGATCAACCGTCAGGTTCTCTCCGTGTTGCTAAACTGTACCTCCCCTCCCTGCGGTTTGCCCAGATTTCTTTTGGGGTCACAAAGACAACAGCAGTGACAAGCCCCATCAGGGTATGTTTCTATGTGGGGGGCCCCTGAACCAAAGTTTCAGAAATGGCCCCCTCATCCTTTATTAGAAGCAAAATAAATAATCTTCCTGGTGACCCGTCCCACTGCCCTCTTTTTCACCAGGCAGAACATTACACCCCTCGAAAAGCTGAGTCACCCACATCCCGCCAGTGTAGCACCTATGCGTTCACAGAGTTCAGCTTAAGAGGATGCTGGGTGCAGGGTGAGAGGCTGGGGAAAGGGTGGGACCCTCCAAGATCTGTAAGAGATGAACAACATCCTGGGACCTTCACCTAGCGGGCTGGCTAATGCCACAGCTCATCATGAGGTAAGTTCATTTCTTTAGTTTAGGGACCTATGTGCCATTTAAAGAGAGATCTGGACAGCTGGAACCACCCCCCCCCTCAAAGCATCACTTTTCATCATCTTGGGGGCTATGCTGTTCTGCATTCCCTGAGGTGGACATTAACGTTACCTTTCATCACCTTACTAGTCCTCTCAGGTGGAAAGATCCAGGTGATATACATGCACGTCAAAGCTTGAGAAGCCCTGGTCTAAAGCAACCGTCCCTAGCCTTTTTGGCACCAGGGACCAGTTTCATGGAAGACAATTTTTCCACAGACCGGTGGTTGGGAGGATAGCTTCTGCCTGGCTCACTCCCTCTTTGATCACTTGCTATGGGGGAAGCCAGCCGCCATGTTTGTAGGACACTCAAGCAGCCCTGTAAAGAATCCTACATGGAGAAAAAATAGCTTGCCAGGCGTGTGAATGGGCACCTCTGAAGTGAATCTTTCAGATGATTTCAGCCCCCAAACTTCAAGTCTTCTAGCTGAGACCCCAGATGTCATGGAGCTGAAACAAACCATCCCCACTGTGCCCTGCCTGAATTCCTAAACCACAGAAACCATGAGATAATAAATAGTTGTTATTATTTTAAGCCACTATGTTTGGTGGTAATTTATTACATAACAAGAGATCATTAATGTATGAACCTCATCTATCTTTTTCACTCTTCCATCCTCAGCACCTAGAAACTGTACCTGACACATAGCAGGTGCTCAATTAGTATTTGTCAAGTGAAAAAACAGCTTGGACTAGAACAAATAAGCCTGGCCAAACACCTGTAAAGTTTGAAAGGAATGAAATATAAAGCAAAACAAAGGAAGAATGTGGAAGAAGTCAGTTCACTCTGACACCCTGAGACTTCTTTCCCAAAACTACTTTTAAATGCTTCTCCCAGAAGAAAGGAAGGCAGGTGAACCCCAATCCCAGGACAAGGCAAGAGAGACTCACCGATCTGCACCACGCAGCTGGCTCCTGACTCCGGCCCTACGATGTGGCTCCCAACACACTTGAACTTCTTGCCATCCGACAGCTGGGACTGGTTCAGCGTTTCCACCCCCAGCTTTGACTTCCCCACGATCACACCTCCTGGCTCTTCTGTCCACAGGAAGTTAGCATCAGGGTATCCCCCGTCCCAGCGACAGGTGAGCTGTAGCATGAACGATCCTGATGACATCTCTGCCCAGCACTGAGGAGCTGCTGGAGGGGGTGCTGCAGAACACCAGAGAAGGACGTGGGCTTAATCACAGACTGCAGGATCAGCCATTGGACTGGTTCTAATGATTGCAGGTCTCAAAGAAACATCAGCCCCATTTAGTGTACCTTGAAATAGCTCCTAGCACAAATTCTTGTCTGACAAGTCAGGTTTCCTCTGCTGGGTGTTAAATCTCCAAGGACCTGGGCCTCATTCATCTTTGCATTTCTCACTAACCTCGTGTAGCTATCTACATTTAATTCATTACATTAATTAAATTACATGAAACTACAAATTCAGTTCCTCCATCATACTGCCCACATTTCAAGTGCTCAGTAACCACACATGGTGAGCGGTGATTTCTATGATCACAGAAAGTTCCACTGGGAAATGCTGGCCCCTAAAATGTAATAGTGGTTGCCTCTGGCCGGGGTATATGAAAAACTGGGAGTCACAGGTGGAGGAAGACGCGGTCACCCCCAACCCTGACATCTACACCTTTGTACTTCTTTTCCTTTTCAATAGGAATAGGTATTACTAAAAACACACACAAATTCAATAGACTACAAACCTATAAATCCAGTATGCTCCATATGCATTAGTAACTATATATTCACATATTATGTACATAAGCATATATTTTTACATACTTTATGTAATACATATGAATAGAAATCAATTTAGATCTTATCTGGATGGGTGGATGTATAACATGTACAAGAAAAATTACTGGAAATACACCAAAATAATGGTTAGAGTATAAGTGATTATTTTCTTTATACTCATCTGTATTTCCTACAACAAGCACATATGATTTTACATACAATAAATTTCATTTATGATGGAGAACACTGGGACTTACAAAGCCTCTGATAACATCTGAATTAAGTACTGTGTCATTATCCTGCCAGCTAATTTGCTCTGACGCTGCTCCCCTTTCATTAGCCTGGCTTCTGGGTACCCTCTGCATTGCCACAGTGGCTCCCATCCAAGACACTGTGTATTGGAGTGTTTGGCTGGTGTCTCCCCACACCCAAAATAAAGACTCCTGGACTGCTGGTTCACAACAGTGCTAGAAAGCTAGGTGCCTGTGACGGCCACACCGGGTTCACAGAAAGCGTGTCTGAGGATGGATGAATGGATAAACAAACTGTGGTTTGTCCATACAATAGACTATTACTCAGCCGTAAAAAAGAATGAATTGCTGATACACGCTACAACATGGACGAAGCTCAAAAACATGACGCTAAGTGAAAGATGCCACACGCAAAAGGCCACACATAGCATAATCCATTCATATGAAGCATCCAGACCAGGCAAACCTATAGAGATGGAATGAATACAGACTGGGGGATGTCAGGGGCTGGGGAGGAGAATGGGGGTGAGTGCTTAGTGGGTACGAGGGTTTCCATTTGGGATAAAGAAAATGTTTTGGAACTAGATAGAGGTGATGGTTGCACAACATAGTAAATGTCCTAAGTGTCTCTGAATTACACATTAAAATGGTTAAGGTTATATACTTTCACCTCAATTTAAAAAAAAAAAAAAAGAACGCATGAGGCTCTGCATTAGTTTCTCTCTGTGGCTCACAGGGATTTTCCTGCACCCCAGTTAGCAGCAAACTTCTAGAAGGGGTGTTTCCCTGCCTGCCAGGCCACAGGTCCTGGGTGTGTACCTGTGTTTTCTGGGAGCTGCAGAAACGTATTTGGACTCATGCAGCAGGCAGGCATGCCTTTTTTTCTTTTTTTGAGACAGAGTCTCACTCTCTTGCCTGGGCTAGAGTGCCGTGGCATCAGCCTAGCTAACGGCAACCTCAAACTCCTGGGCTCAAGCGATCCTTCTGCCTCAGCCTCCCGAGTAGCTGGGACTACAGGCGTGTGCCACCATGCCCAGCTAATTTTTTTATATATATATATTTTTAGTTGTCCAGCTAATTTCTTTCTATTTTTTTAGTAGAGACGGGGTCTCGCCCTTGCTCAGGCTGGTCTCGAACTCCCGAGCTCAAACGATCCGCCCACCTTGGCCTCCCAGAGTGCTAGGATTACAGGCATGAGCCACCGCGCCTGGCCCAGTCATGCCTTTAAAGACAAAAAGAAGAGGCACGAACATGCAGTTCCTAAAGCGTTAAGGTGAAGAAGTGAGGGAGGGGAGAGCTTCTTACGCACAGTAGACCAGTAGCTCCGTGGTCACCTCTCGATGTCTCCCGCTGAGCATGTTCATGGCCAGACAGGTGTAGTTCCCCTGGAGACGTGGTGACATCAGCAACAGCGTGAAAGAGCTGACCGTCAGGTTGTTTCCAAAGGGTTCGCCGCTGGAATTCCAGGCCTGGAACCACCACTCAACCATGGGCGGAGGCCAGGAGCTGCTACTGCAGCTGAAGTCCACCTGGGAGCCCCTGGCTGCATAGAGGGTGCCATTGGCGAGCCTGCCGGTGGCCGAGATGTTGACCTCAATCTGATAGGGGCCGCCTGGGAAGGACAGGGGGAATGGGGACAGAATTAATTACTTCAGAATTCATTTGAGCTTCTTACCAGCTCTAATAGACACACAAGTGATGAGGAAGCAGCCAATGAGGACAATATCTGCAGAACACTTACTATGTGACAAATGGTGTGTTAAGTGCCCTGATAGGTTCTCTCATTTAATCCTGGGCAGTTATGCAAGATTTATTGGGGGGACAAATCCTTAGAGAAGGGGAAAAGTGTAAATTGTTCCTTTTTTAAAACACTGCAGGGTGGAAAGGATATCTATGCAGAAAAGAATTCACAAAGCGGGCTGGGACAGCTCTCCTTACAAAGGCCTGCTTGCAAGGCTGGCCCTTGGCCTGTGTCTGGGAACTTGGATTTCGGGAGGGTTCCCACCAATCCCAGAACTGATAACAGTCGCTGGACCTAATGTGTACAAACAATGTGGTTTATGCAGAACACCTGCTTTCCTTCTGGGGATCAGGAATTTGGGTCCATACGAGACAGACGGTGTCTCTGTGACAGCCCCCAGAAAGAAACTTCAGGCACGGAGTCTCAAATGAGTTTCCCTGGTTAGACATTTGACACGTGTTGCCACAACTCGTTGATGGAAGATTCGAGTGTGTCCCGTGCAACTCCACCAGGAGACTCATGGAAGCTTATGCCTGGTTTCCCTAGATTCCGTCCCACGTAGCTTTTCCTTTTGCTGATTTTGCTGTGTATCCTTTTGCTGTGATACATCGCACAACATGCTGAGTCCTGTGAGTCCTCCTAGAGACTCATTGAACCTGGGCATGGTCTTGGGGACCGCCCCCCCAGCACAAAATCACACTGAAAAACCAGTAACAAACTAGCCGTATGACTGTGGACAAATTACTGTCCCTCCTCAGCCTCCATTTCCTCATCTGTAAAATGGGGTGATGACAGTCCTCACTTCCCAGGGTGGCTGTGACGATTCAATGAGTTAGGACAGTAGAGTACTCAGAACAGTGCCTGGCATTTTGGAAGCACCTGATAGACTGCTAGGCCTCCCCTTGATTCCCCTCATGTTTCTGAACTTCTTATCCCCTGAAATGCCCTCTACTGTTGGTGACCTGTGCACCCAACATGCCACATCTCCTTAAAGAATATACCTCCCCCAAAAATATATACATTTGTCAATTAAAATTTTTTTTAAACTAATATATCTAGGCCAGGCGCTGTGGCTCACGCCTGTAATCCTAGCACTCTGGGAGGCCGAGGCGGGCGGATTGTCCTGAGCTCAGGAGTTCGAGACCAGCCTGAGCAAGAGCGAGACCCCATCTCTACCAAAAATAGAAAGAAATTAATTGGACAGCTAAAAATATATATAGAAAAAATTAGCCGGGCATGGTGGCACATGCCTGTAGTCCTAGCTACTCGGGAGCCTGAGACAGTAGGATTGCTCGAGCCCAGGAGTTTGAGGTTGCTGTGAGCTAAGCTGACACCACGGCACTCGCCCCAGGCAAGAGAGTGAGACTCTGTCTCAAAAAACAAACAAACAAACAAACAAACAAAAAAAAAACTAATATATCCAACAGCTGTTCATTCTAAAGTAATTTAGTGTGCTACCTCTCCCAGAGACTTCCTCTTTTAAAAAATAAAATACAGGAAGGGCAATGCTTAGCCAAAGAAATAAATCTATGGCCGTAGAATTTTTTTATTTTTTTGAGACACTGTCTCACTCTGTCACCCAGGTAGAGCGCAGTGATGTCATCGTAGCTCACTGCAGCCTTAAACTCCTGAGTTCAAACGATCCTCCTGCCTCAGCCTCCAGAGTAGCTGGGACTACAGGCACATTATGCCAGGCTAATTTTTCTATTTTTTATAGAGACAAGGTCTCTCTCTTGCTCAGGCTGGTCTCGAACTCCTGGCCTCAAGCAATCCTCCCACCTTGACCTCCCAAGAGTGCTAGGATTATAGACATGAACCACCATGCCCAGCCCGGCTATAGAATTTTGAACAGAAATAGGCAGTGAAAAAAGATCGTTTATGGGAGGTAAAGGCTTTACCTCCCATAAAGACAGAGCCCCTTGAAGCACAGTATCTACTTTATCTATGTCCAAGGCCATTGTATAACTATAGAAATCGTGGGCTTCTAAGGACGATATTGTTGTCAAGTTGGGGCTGGCTCCTAACAGTTGCAGGCATCTGCTGGAATCATGTCACTTCCCACAACGAGTCTGGGTAAATATCATACTGTGGTTTGGGAGGTACTCAAATGTCCCATTCATTGTTGCTGGCTAGTTGGTTAGGTATGCAGACTGGCAGGTCCCAGGGTGTGCCCACAGTTGGTGCACATCCAACTAAGCCCAGGGTACAAGCCAACACCTGGGCCAGCAAAAGTAGTGTTAGACTGGACAAGTCTGTGTCTTCCACATTGTAGTCTGGTGGTGGGGGTCCCAGTGGCCTGGCGTGGGTATCACAGACCCCCAGAAACCGGCTGGGAGGGGCCTTTGACCAGTACAATTCTCAGCAAGAATTGGAGTTGGTTACAGGGAGTGAATGAGAAGGAAGCAGGCGGAAGAATTAAAAAAAAAAAAAAAATCAAGTAAGAAGACCCAAAGGAAACTCTTATAGACATTGGCATAGGCAAAGAATTTATGAAGAAGACCCCCAAAGCAATCATGGTAGCAACAAAATTAAATAAATGAGACCTGATCAAATTAAAAAGCTTCTGCACAGCCAAGGAAACTATCATTAGAGCAAATAGACAACCTACAGAATGGGAGAAAATATTCGCATGTTACACATCTGATAAAGGGCTGATAACAAGAATCTATATAGAACTTCAGAAAATTAAAAAGAAAAAGTCAAACAACCCCATCAAAAAATGGGCAAAGGACATGAACCAAAACTTTTCAAAAGAAGACAGACTAATGGCCAGCAAACATAAAAAAGTGCTCAACACCTCTAATCATCATGGAAATGCAAATCAAAACCACGATGAGATATCACCTAACTCCAGTGAGAATGGCCTTTATCAAAAAGTCCCAAAACAATAAATGTTGGCGTGGATGTGGAGAGATAAGGACTCTCATACACTGCTGGTGGGACTGCAAATTAGTACAACCTCTGTGGAAAGCAATATGGAGATACCTCAAAGAGATACAAGTAGATCTACCATTTGATCCAGCAATCCCATTACTGGGCATCTACCAAAAAGAACAAAATACATTCTACAAAAAGACGTCTGCACTCGAATGTTTATAGCAGCACAATTCACAATTGCAAAGATGTGGAAACAACCCAAGTGCCCATCAATACATGAGTGGATTAATAAAATGTGGTATATGTATACCATGGAGTACTATTCAGCCACAAAAAACAGTAGTGATCTAGCACCTCTTGTATTATCCTGGATACAGCTGGAATCCATTCTACTAAGTGAATTATCCCAAGAATGGAAAAATAAGCACCATACGTATTCACCACCAAATTGGTTTTAACTGATCAACACTTAAGTGCACATATAGCAATAACATTCATCGGGTGTCGGGCAGATGCGGGGGGGAATGGGTATATACACACATAATGAGTGCGATGCGCACCGTCTGGGGCATGGACACGCTTGAAACTCTGACTCAGGTGGGGCAAGGGCAATATACGTAACCTAAACGTTTGTACCCCATAATATGCTGAAATAAAAAAGAAAAAAAAAGTCCCAAAACAACAAATGCTAGCGTGGATGTGGAGAGATAGGAACACCTTTCACTGCTGGTGCGACTGCAAATTAGTACAACCCCTGTGGAAAGTAATTTGGAGATATCTCAAAGAGCTAAAAATAGGAATACCATTTGCTCCAGCAATCCCACCACTAGGCATCTACCCAAAGGAAAAAAAGACATTCTATAATAAAGACATCTGCACTTGAATGTTTATGGCAGCACAATTCACAATTGCAAAGATGTGGAAGCAACCCAAATGCCCATCAATCCATGAGTGGATTAATAAAATGTGGTATATGTATACCATGGAATACTACTCAACTACACAAAACACAGGCTCTGCTGAGCACCCATCTCTGCTTCAGATAAGCTTGGCAAGATCCAAATTAATCAATCCTTGGGCAAGAATCACCCCATCTTCTGACGGGCCCAACATTCTCTTTCCCTAGGACTCTAGTTGTGATAAGGCAGTGACACCAATGCCAACAGAAGGAGGCTCTGCTAGTGGGTACGCATCGGATGGGCCCATGGATCCTTCCTGAGACGCCCTTTCTGGGAAGTTCAGAGTGACAGCCCCATCCCACAAACCCCAGCCGAATGTTAAAGGGCTCTTAGAGGTCAACACAAACCAGCTTCCTCATTGCCCATGTGCCAACTGGTTCGAATGTTCCCTAAACGCTTGCTTGGCCTGAGAAACATAGACACAAGGAGAGCCTGGTACCATGTACTGTGAAATCTGACTGGGGTCTTTCATGGGCTGACTGTTCAACTCAATCACTCAGCCTGTAAGAGATGATATCTTGAAAAAAAGCACAGAGTCTACCAGGATGCGTTCAGAGCTCTGCTATCTTCCCCATCCCTCCAGCCTTCCTGCAGGTAAACACAGAGCTCTTCTGGCCTCAGACCCCTCCAAATTGGAGGCAGGAGGGGATGGGTAAGTTGAAATAAACAGCTGCGCAGCCCCGAACTTCTCTGGACCAAGAGAGTTCTGTACTCTTAGGAGCAGAGACCCAATCCCAATGGCAAGACTCTTCAACCTCACCTTTAAATGAACAGGTAGCGGCGCAGACTCTTTTTAGTCGTGGATGAGTGATGCAATCACACTGCGGGTGTCCATTCCAGGCAGGTGAAGTCACCCCAGACCGAGAGAAAACCTGACTCCCTAGAAGGCAGAGGCGCCAAATGCCCACTGACGGGTAAGCAGAGGTCCAGGCGGGAAGGAAGGAGAAACCTCCCAGCCCTCATACAGCCGGCTTTGTGCTTCTACAGCCTCTCTGTCCGTGCCCGAGTTCCAAGTCACTTACAGAGAACAAGTTGTCACATGCCGGAATTTCTCCCCCCTAGCTTCCAAGGCTATGGCAGAATGTTTCCGAACTTTTCTCCTTAAGAGAAGAAGGGAATGTGACCATGTTAGCAACCACATCAGTGAAAAGATCTGGGCACGTGGGGCCCCCCACCCACAGCAAGGCCTGTAAGTTGACTGTTGGGAAGTAGAGACGCAGTATCCCAGGGGGATCCCACCACCAGCTTAACCAACAGATCAAGGTAACACGGACCAGCTGCATACCGTGAGCGGAGGGCTGCAGAAATTTTTCTCATTAATTCATGCCACAAATCCGTGGCCATGACCCCTGATTTCACAGACGATAAAACTAAGGTTGGAGAAGTTCAAGGGATTTCTCCAAGGTCACAAAGACAACAGCCAGGAGGACCCAGATTTGAACCCAGGCATCTGGACCTCAGAGTCTATATTCTCAGCCACTCAGCAATACCACCGCCCCCCACCCAACAGTGGCTGGATCAAACCCAATCCACATTCCCAAATTATCTATGCAAAAATGAGAGCCAAGTTCCAATGAGAGATGCCAAGCCCTCCCTGTCAGCCACTGTCTGAGGGGCAGGAAGGGGCTCCCGGATGCCCAGCGTGTCTGGGGTTTTGCCCAGGGCCCTCCTGGAATGAGAACAAGGAGTGGGATCCCAGAGGGCTCTGGTGTATTTGAACCAAAGGGCTCGTGGTGTCTGTGTCCTATTTTCACAAACAAGCTCTATGCCCGTCAGAAACCCCATGTATTTCCAAATGAAGAAGCTTCCACGATACAAGTCACATCACAGTGACTCAGACACACACAGGACTTCCCTTCAGAGTGCAAAACGCCACCGGAGTTCATCGACAGTTTTAAAACTCTAAGTTCACATTCGTTGTAACCAGACCTCGCATTTATCTCCCTATAGGGCAATAATGAAATAGTCCAATAAACTTCGCCAACAATGAATAAACCACTGTCAGATCAAGTCACCATAAACTGGAGAGTGATGATAAGAACACCAAGTTGCCACCTTTCTCTCCTGTGGTCAAGAGAGGAGATATTTATGGACGAGACAGACAGGAAGGGATTATTAATTACTACCGAGCAGCTGGACTAAGAGAGACTAGCCAGCACTTGCAATGGGCTCTCAGCGGGGACCAAACAGCCGGGCCAAGATGGGTGACATTTCTGGATACACCCACATTCATTCCTGGACATTCAGGAATTCACTGATGGCATCTCCAGATACACAAACATTGCACTCACGGATTCCACAAACTTTGCAATGAGTGGAAACCTTAGAGTTTCCAAAACTCTAGAACTGCCCTTGCGGCCTCTCCTTCCTTCATCCCCTACTTCTGATCCACCAGCAAGTCCTGCTGGTCAACCTCCAAAATATCTTCTGAACCTGTGCATTTTCACCAAAGCCACTGTCGTCACCCCGTTTCTGGTCACTGCCATCTTATGCCTTCAGTTGGCTTCCCTGTTTTCATTTGATCAACTCCTCTCGATACTACACATATACCCTCCATGTGCAAATCTAATGATGCCACCCCCCTGCTGGAAGCGCCAGGAGTTTCTCCAGCACCCAGAATAAAAGCTCAACTCCTGACCAGGGGTCATAGTTTCCTAGGGCTGCCTTAACAAAACACCCCACACCAGATGGCTTAAAATGACAGAAATTGATTCTCTTACGGTTCTGGTGGCCAGAAGTCTGAAACCAAGGTGTCATCTGGGCCATGCTCCCTCCAAAGCTCTAGGGGAGGATCCTTCCTTGCCTCTTCCCTAGCTGCTGGTGGTGCCATCCATCGCTGGCATTCCTCGGTTCATAGCTGCATGGCTCCAATCTCCGCCCCTGTTGCTATATGATGTTCTTCCTGTGTGTCTCTGTGTTCGCATGGCATATCCCTCGTTTCATAAGGATGACAGTCCAACGGGAGCAGGGCCCACCCCAAGGATCTCATCTTAACTTGATTGTATCCATGAAGACCCTATTTCTAAATAAGGTCACGTTTGTAGGTATCAGAGGTTAGGACTCCAGCCTATCTTTTGGGGGGACATAAATTCAACCTGAACCAGCCCTCCCAGCCCCACATGGTCTGCTCTCTTGCACACTAGGCCCCCGCCACGCTGGCCCTCTCCCATCTGCAAATGCACCACGCTCAACCCGTCCGGCACCGGTGCTCATTCTGCCTGGAAGGCTCTCTCCTCTCATCTTTGCACGACTGCTTCCTAATTACCATTTGGCTTAAATGTCGCCCCTCGCAAAAGCTCCTCTCTGATCCCCCAGTTTAAAGTGTTTCAGATAGCTGAACACGCGGATATGTATCAAAGAAAAAAATTAAAAAATCAATCAATAAGTAAGTGTTGCAGAGAATCCCATCGCCCCCTCTCGGTTCTCTGTTCTGTGCCAGTCTCTGATGCTGCCTGATGCATTTGCTCACTTGTTCCTCATCGTCTCCCCCACCAGGCTGCTCATTCCAGGAGGGCAGGGACCTATCTGTCTTGTTCACGCCGGTGGCCCTGTGTCTAGAACTGTGTCTGGCATCCGGCTCTCAATAAATATGTGTTGAATAAATGAATGCGACTTTCAGCTTTGCAGGTCGTACGATCTGTGTCGCAGCCACTTACCTTTGCCACCAAAGCAACAAAGGCAGTCAGAGATAGTACGGAAATGAATGAATGTGACTGTATTCCAATAAAACCTC
>RJWJ010043944.1:0-12381 GCA_004363605.1 Indri indri | reverse complement strand
TTGGGAGCTATTTGTTAACACAACGTAACTTAGCCTATCCTAATAGATAGGAGACAAAGGCAATGCATTGAAAAACAGCTGGAATTCTTAAGATCAAGCAGAAAAGTGACACAGTCTTTTGCATCAGACAAATTTAAGTTCTCACCTCTCTACTACTTCCTAGCTGTGTGATCTTGGGAATGTTACTTAATTCCTCTGTGTTAACCTACTTAAGCTTCTGTAACAAAATACCACCAACTGGATGGTTTAAACAATAGAAACATATTTTCTCACTGTTCCCAGGCTAGAAGTCTATGATCTTGGTTACAGATGATTCAGTTTCTGGTGATTCTCTTTCTGGCTTGCAGGCAGCTGCCTTGTCACTGTGTCCTCACAGGGTGGAGAGAGAGAGAGCTCTCTAGTTCTCTTCTTTGAGGACAGTAATCCCATCAGATCTGGGTTCCACTGTTATGATCTCATTTAATTTTAATTACTTTTTTATTTCAACTATAGCTACAGTGGGACTAGGGCTTCAACATATGAATTTTTAACTAGACATATACATTCAGTTCATAATACCCTCTTGGTCACTGTTTCCTCCTCAGTTGTTTTGAGAAATAAATGAACGTATGTAAAATGTTTGTTCCAATATCTGTCACTTTGTAAGTATTTATCACAACTGTAATCCCCTCCCCAAGATCACACTATATAGAAAATTGAAACTTCTTATATTGTTTATAACCAGCCATCACTGAAACCTCCTATCTGACACTAGGTTAGGGACCATCTCAGGAACAAGGATCTTCCTTTACTGCTCTTAATGTCTTAGGGCCAAGGTCCCTAGAGAGCTATTCAGTTGTGTACACTACATAAGCCAAGCCATTATAGGCTCAAGGAGCAAATGAATTATACAGTGCAGTGTTACCACTAAATCAACACCATGCAAGAAACAATCCAGAACAGGCAATCAGTCTCCTTGGGCCAGGCTAGAATGCAAATGAAAGGCAGAGAGGCAGGTCAAAGAGGATTGAATGTTACTGAAAAAGTCATTGAAAATAGCTGACTCCTGCCTGGTTAAGCTCTTGGACCAGAGTTTCAATCCCTGATGTGACTTTGAGCTGGAGAGGAAGTGTTAAACCTGAAGGTACCTTTAACACGCATGGGACACTGCCCTGCCACAGCAAATCACAGACACTGAAGTCTTTCACAGTGTCTGGTCTTAGAGGAAAAAATAATTGAAAGCAAGTAGTTTTCAGGCAAGGCAGATGAGCTAAGTTGATTATTGATGAAAGAGAGTAAATAGGAATACTCCTAAGTCATTCCCTGACAAGAAAATTAGAACTAAAACATTACCAAGACAAGTACTTGTGAAGGTTTAGAGCTGTTTGTTTACTTAGGTTTACAGAATGACCTATGAGATTTTTTTTCTTCCTCAGTATGTATTCAGTGAGCTGCAACAAACTTCTATGTTTAAGTTCCTACAAATCTATTGTCACTATAGGGCCAATCTTGTACTTGGGAAATCTACAGATATGTTGTGATTTATAGGGTTCTGGGAAAACCTACTAGTTTAAAATATGCAATTTGTCTTTCGCTAGTTAGCCTGGTGTTAGTTTATGAAATTATTTTAATAAAATATTATTCTCTTCACCCTTGGCAGGATTAACATATTAAACAAAACCAGAACTTTGGTGAGAATTTGGGTCATCTTTATCAGAGAAGCTAGAGAACCCTTGACTGCTTTAGGTTGAATAAAATCTAGGAGGCCTAGATAAAACCCAGAGAAAACGTACCCTCATTCTCCATCAAACCCAGTTTTACGTCAAAAGTAGATTTCTCACGTAAACTAAAAAATGAACTCTTTGTAAAAAGGTGCAAGCAATGATTTTTAGGAAGGAGAGAATTAGGCAGAGGGTATGTATTTTAATTAAAATTTTATATGTTTTATTTGTTTTTTTGCTTGCAAAGTACATGCTTTTAGCATTGCTCTTCAAAATCATCCCAGCATCTTGAATCTTGTGTTGGATTTATGTCACACCATTTCTTGGTATATGTAAAATATTTAGCTATATATTTGAAACTTGCAAATGAAAACTCACAAAGTGATAAGATGATCCCAGTTTTTTCTTTTTTTTTTTTAATGATTTGAGATGAAAAAGAAAATCTGACACCTCCTTTGTGGTTCTTTCAGCCATGGCTGTGTTTTGCTTTGTGTCCTCTGTCCCTTGCCAAGAGAGCTCAGGAAAGGTAATGTTCCCTGGGTCCTATGAAACATTTCAGTAATGGTCACTGTAATTCACACCTTGATTTGCCCTGGGTCACTGGCAAGTATGATGGATTGTAATTGCTGCACATTTAAGAGGTTTTCCCAAGGTTACCCAGCGAGGGTTAATGTTCAGTTCACCCACAGAACTTATGAGGTGGAAGTGAAAGTTTCTATTAGGTTTTCCACAGCATTAACCAAAAAATAGAAGATAGAGTCTGTGCTCTTAGAAGAAGCCTCGTTGTACTCTGCTGAAAGGCAAGAGTACAATGTTTGGCTCACACGTTGTAGGTAAGAAGTATGTATTACATGGAAAGCTGAATGGGAGCTTCCTTTTGACAATGAAGTAAACATTTATCTTAATTCAGAGCTATGGAGAGTGGGAACAAGATATACCATCTGCAAAAGAAAAAAAAGGCATATTTCTAAAAGGCACACATCATTCAGAATTAAATTAATTCGATTAATTATGATGTTTTCACCTAAGTAGAACATGGCCTGGCTAAAAACAAAGATTGTATTCCTTATATTAGAAACAATGACCTCGTTTTCTATGTTTGTGGGGCCTGTTTGGTGTCGGTTGTCATTTCTAGGTATGCTTTTTTGTTGAGATTTTCTCTGCCAGGGCCCAGTGAATGCCAAAGGAAAGAGCAAGATGGAGGCTTCTTCTCATTGGGAGCAGGGTTTATAACCCTTGTTCATTTCGACCAAAGGCTGGCTGATTCTGGTTTGTCTGATCTGTAGCAGATTTTAGAAGGAAAACTGGAGGTAATATCCTTTCTTTCAGTACAGAGACAAAAGTCTATGGTCATGGGAGAGTCATTAGAGGTGAAGGCAGATAAAAGAGTTCATTCATTCAAAATTCAGCACAAATTGTGAGCACCTAATATGTGTCAGGCACACAGAAGAGCATTCCACCTTGGCCTAACATTCATTCCAGAAAGGGAGGACATGTAGCAGGTATTTTCATACCTATGAAAAATACATAGTATATCAGATATAATTACTGTGAGAAAAAGGCTAGGGAGTGTTGAGTGAGCAGGAAGTGCTATTTAAAATAAGGTGGTCTTGGAAGGACTCACTGAGACATTGAAGCAAAAGGATCTTGTTATGGACCAAACATTTATGTCCTCCCAAAATTCATATGTTGAAGCCTTAACCCTCAACGTGGTGATATTTGGAGATGGGGTCTTTGGGAGATAATTAAGGTGAGATTAGGTCATAAGGGCAGGGCCCTCATGATGGGGTTAGTGGCCTTATATGAAGAGCAAGAGAGAGATCCTTTCTCACTCCGCCTACGCACGTGCATCAAAGAAAGGCCATGTGAGAACATAGCAAGTAGGTGGCCATCTGCAACAAGGGAAAGGGCCCTCTCGAGGAACCTAATCTGCTGACACTTTGATCTTAGACTTCTAGCCTCCAGAGCTATGAGAAAATAAGTTTTTGTTAAATCACCAGTCTGTGGTATTTTGTTATGGCAACCACAATAGACTAAGATAGGCCTGTAGGGGAAAGAGAAAAGAACATGCAAATAAGGGGAAAGCATTGCTGGCAAAGGAAATTGAAAGTGCAAAGACCCTAAGGTGGTAGTGTGTCCCATTTTTAAGGGATGGCAGGGATATCTGTGTGGCTGGATCCAGGTAAGCAAGGGGCAGATTAATAGGAGATGCTTTAGAAGGCTAATAGGGGAAGGAGATTATTTGAGACCTTCTAGAACACTGTAGAGCTCCAGAAGAGGAATACATGATCTGATTTTCTGAACTGCTGAGCTAAGAAACAGATAGAGGGATGTTTGATTTTTTCTTGCTGATTTTCCTGAGTTCTACATAGATTCTAATTATCAGCCCTTTATTGGATATGTAGCTTTTGAATATTTTCTTCCATTCTGTAATTTGTCTGTTTGCTCTCATGATAGTTTCCTTGGATGTTCATAAGCTTTTTAATTTGATCAGGTCCCATCTATTTATTTCTTTGTTGCCACAATTGCCTTTGGGGTCTTCTTTATAAATTCTTTCCCTAGGTCAATATCTGTAAGAGTTTTTAACATTTTCTTCTAAAATTCTGATCGTTTTATGCCTTAGGTTTAAGTCTGTTATCCACCGTGAGTTGATTTTTGTGAGAGATGAAAGGTGTGGCTCCTGTTTCAGCTTTCTATGTGTGGCTATCCAATTTTCCCAGCACCGTTTATTGAATAAGGATTCTTTTCCCTAGTACATGCTTTTGTCTGCTTTGCCAAAGATCAGATGGCTATATGAGTATGGTTTTATATCTGGGTTCTCAGTTCTGTTTCATTGGTCTATGTCTCTGTTCTTGTGCCAGTACCATGCTGTTTTGGTTACTATAGCCTTGTAGTATAGCTTGATGTGTGGTAAATTGATGTCTCCTAATTTGTTCTTTTTGCTTAATGTTGCTTTTGCCGTATGGGGTCTTATCTGGTTTCATATGAAGAGTAGAATTATTTTTGGTCTGTGAAAAATGATGTTGGTATTTTAATAAGGATTTCATTGAATTTGTAGATCACTTTGGGTAGCATAGACATTTTAACAATGTTGATTCTGCAGACCCATGAACACAGTATGGTTTTCCACCTGTTCACATCCTCTGCTATTTCCTTCCTCAGTGTTTCATAGTTCTCCCTGTAGAGGTCTTTCTCTTCCTTAGTTAAATATATTAAAAAGTGGGCAAAGGATATGAACAGAAACTTTTCAAACGAAGACAGACTAATGGCCATCAAACCCATGAAAAAATGATCAACATCTCTAATCATCAGGGAAATGCAAATCAAAAGTACAGTTAGATATCATTTAACTCCAGTAAGACTGACTTTTATCAAAAAGTCCCCAAACAACAAATATTGGCATCGATGAGGAGAGATAGGAACACCTATACACTGCTGTTGGGACTGCAAATTAGCACAACCTCTATGGAAAGTAGTATGGAGATACCTCAAAGAACTAAAAGTAGAACTATCATTTGATCCAGCAATCCCAGTATTGGGTATTTACCCAAAGGAAAAAAAGGCATTCTATAATAAAGACACCTGCATTTGAATGTTTACAGCAGCACAATTCACAATTGCAAAGACATGGAAACAACCCAAGTGCCCATCAACACATGAGTGGATTAATAAAATGTGGTATATGTATACCATGGAGTACTACTTATCCACAAAAAACAATGGTGATCCAGCACCTCTTGTATTGTCCTGGATGGAGCTGAAGCCCATTCTACTAAGTGAAGTATCACAAGAATGGAAAAACAAGCACTACATATACTCACCATCAAATTGGTATTAGCTGATCAACACTTACGTGCACATAAAGTACTAACATTCATCAGGTGTAGGGTAGGTGGGAGAGGGAGGTGGGTATGAGTATATACACACCTAATGGGTGTGGTGTACACCATCTGAGGGATGGACACGCTTGAAGCTCTGATTTGGGTGGAGCAAAGGCAATATATGTAACCTAAACATTTGTGCCTCTGTAATATGCTGAAATAAAAAAAAAAAAAAAAACTGGGGAAAAAAAAAAAAAACAAGTGGAGGGAGCAGAAGGAAGCAGAGAGAGCTCTTAGATGACTGTCTCTATCCAAGAAAGAGATGGGCTTTAGAGATGGAGAGATCAGGTTGACATTTACTCTGGCAATTAGAAGTTGTGGGCTATGGGACAATAATAAAAATGAGTAACTCTGACATTGTACAATTTCTAATGGCCAGACCAGGGATGAAGCAATTTACAAGGATTATCTCAATTAATCCTTCTAACCTTTTGAGATAGGTACTATTACTATATCTTCAATCTGCAGATTAGAAAGTTATGCATTATGGTTTCCTTACGTACAAGAAAAAATAATATTGTCTATGTTATAGGGTTTTGGTGAAGATGAAATGCAACAATCCATGTAAATCACTTAGCTTAATACCTGACACAAAAGTACAAGCTCAATAAAAGATGATGATGGTTATTATTTCGGATTTCATTAGGACAGACAAAATTTTTCCACATACTATCTACCTACTTGTGAACATAGAAGATTGATGAAGTGGGTACTCTCCACCATGCACTTATCTCAGTTTCAAATCAAGAGAAAGAATTAACACAAATCTGAGAAGTGGACTTTCTACATTTAATAAAAGACTCCTTTTGACAAATCTTTCTATGGCTTTTGCCTATAGCAAGTAGAACCTACATTTATATGCCTAGACATCTTTCTCCTATTCTTGTTTTCTTCTCAGAGCTGTTCCTTTCCAATCCTGGAACACCGTTTCTTATTCTTCTGGGCTAAATTTCATGGCCCTCCCACGCTGCTTAGAATTCCCATCTGCAATAAAGTCTTTCCATGGTATCACCCCATCCTGTCCTGGACAGCTTCCCAGCCTTTCACCACTTAGCTACTCCATGCTGGACACTGTCAGGATTCCCTCTTTTTTTATATTTACTGATGATTTTATTTGGAGTGGACTCCATATTCTTGTAGAAAACACTGATTCTTCCTCCAAACCACCGTGGGCTCCCTGAACTTGGAAATGGGAAAATATCTTAGACATTTCCTCCATCAGACACAACACAGGCTTATTCTACAGGGAGGCGATACATACACAAAGCTGCCAGGAATAAAATTCTATACCCTTTCATTCACCCTGAAGTGGAGCACTCTGTGGAGCCTCTCAAGGTATAGACAGCTTAGAAAAATATTCACCACCAAACACTTCGTTAACAACAAGATTAAGGTTTTACATCCAGTCACTTATGCCACACGGTGTAAGCAAGTTAGAACCTTTGTTTAGATAAAGCTCTATTGTTCTGGAGGGCAAAAGTGTTCTTGTTTCTGTTTTCCCTAAAAAGGATGATACTGCCCTTTAAAAAGAAAATCTTTTTCCTGCCAGATTATTTCTTAACTTTAGCTTGGGGATGACCTTTAATGCTAACTATTAAAGTCTGAGCACAGAGACTGGTGCTAATTCACCAGACTGATCTCTAACACAGCCACAGAATTCTCCCCTAACCACCAAGCCACCTCTTTTGGGTGCTGTTGGCAAGAAGCAAGTTAAGAAGGTAGAACATGGGTGGCTCTCAGTTGGCAGCCACTCCTCTAGTCAATAGCATCAGCCCCATAAATGGACAAAAACAGAGCCATTAGGATTTTTAGATTTAAGATTTCCTGGGGAAAACAATGATTCCAACCCCAAACTTGAGATGTCAGCAGAGAACAACATGGTCTCTTATGGTTCCTCAACAACTTGCACACTGAGCTTCCCCTGCAGCCCTCGAGCAAAGCCAGCTGCTCCTGCTGTGATCCCAGAGTGTGACTTTGCCAGCCCACAGGGAGATTGTCTGTTCCTGCTGCTTCCAATATTGTCTTGACCTCTATTAGGGCATGTGCACAAGACTGTAGTAGCACCCTAGTCTCCAGTCCAGTGTGTGCATGAATGCTCCTCTGGTGCAGCTCCCACTCAGTGGCCACCTGCTCAGCAACCTACGGCAGCTCCCCGAGGTAGGGATACATGCCCCAAATTTCCTTTCAGTATTTCAAGCCTCATCCAACTTAAACATCTCACACTTCCTCAAGACTAACCTCTGCTTTGATCAGATAGGCTGATCTACTTTCCTCCTAACACTCTGTTTATCTCTACCTCTGTCGTTTGCCCATATTGTTCCCATTGATCTCCACTGGGAGAATCTTCCCTTCCCCACTTATTTAAATCCTGCCCAACGTTCAAGACATAGTGTAAGTCCCATCTCCCCCATGATATCTCTGGGATCACTCCAGTCCTCAGGGGTATTACAATTATAATTGCTACCTCGTAATTTAGCAATTAATTGTCTTCTACCTGTTTTATGTGTTTGCATCTTATTGACAAGGTTGTGGGATACATGAGAAACAAAAAATTTACTACCAATTAGCCCAATTCTGGGCACAGAGGCGGTGCTCAACTTCATGAACATACAGCTTGGCCAATGCCTTTTATAATGTAAAACAGAGGACAGGATCTTGACCTCAATACCAGAGAATACAAAGATATATGGTACATTCTCTCATAATCCCTGTGAAAGTCCAAATTCTCCATACAGAAAGAAAAGATTAGGCTCTCTAGTTTTGTTTTCTATAATCTTAGAATAATTCCAACTCTTCTCTGAGTAAGGACAGACTGCTCAATTTTCAGACCTGGAAGATAGTTCAGAGATTATGTAATCCAAACCCAGAGGAGGAATCTGAAGCCCAGAGAAGTGAAGTTTCTTACCTCAAGCCACAGAGTAGACAGATGGTAGAATTAGGACAAGACCCTAAATCTTTTGGATTCCCAGATAGAACTCCTGAGTGAACATTTGCATATTGTCCCTTTCTTTGGGATCTGGATGATGGCAATAGAAAAATAATTTGACAAATACTTTCTGAGTATTTTTTGTGCTTTTGGCTCTGTGCTAGGGCTTATGGGCTATGAAGAAAACAAAATAAAAATAAAATGAACCCATCTTTGCACTCAGGACTCCAAAACTCTCTGTATTCTTTTCTAAATCAATGTCCTTAACCTTTCTTCCTTCCTTTTTTTTTTCCCCCAGTCATAGAACCCACTGAGGACATAATTCAAATTATAGGCTTAGGAAAATGCATATCTGCACAAACCAACAAAACACTGTGCTTCATTTCAGGGATTTGCAGAACTCTTGAACCTCTGTGTTATAGCCTCTTTCTGAAATCTTTGAAAATAGAGCCCTGGCTTTATCATTCACAGAGTACAGATGTCAGCCTCGCCTTTTCCTCCCCCTTTTGAGTGACTAGTGGGGAGGCAGTAATCACAGCTTTGTCTCCTCCTTAAATAAATAAGCAATTCCCAGAGTGCCTCAACTCCATGGCTCCAGATGTCACCCTGGATGAATGGCTCATTTAGGGCTCAGCAGGGCCCAGGCCATGCCCAGAGCTGATCGGCTTTTCTGTGCCCTGCCCTTGCCATTCAGAGCAGCTTCCCTGCCACGCTGCCTGTTTGGAAAATCCACACTCTCGTTAGGAGGTCTGGGAGCAGAATAAGTTCTAGCATGGTTCTGGCAAGCCTGGAGAGGAGGGGAGGGGGCTGGTGCTTTCTCCCTCGGCTTTCATCAGGCAATCCTGGAGAAAGGCTCATGGGGTGTTTTAAGCAGTGGCTCTGGAATGAAAGATGCAATGGAAGGAGCATTCCTCTCAGAAGCCATGTATCAGGAGGCTTCTGCAGACAGCAGAAAGTGGGAAACAGATGGGGACGAGCAGGCAAGTGCACCGCAGGGACGCAGCTTGAGTGGGAGGGTGTGAGAGGCAGCCGAAGTCATTGGCAGCAGCAGACAGAGGAAAAACCTGCAATGTGGAACCTACATATGGAAAGGCAGGGTGGGAGACAGGAGACAGGACCAAACAGCAACAGACTTATTCTCACAACATGTGGAACCAAGGACAGAACTAGGCTCCTTCCCAGGCAGACAAGAGAAACTCCTATGTCACTGCTGGAGATTTGTTTTTGTGCCCAAGAAAATGAGTTGGCTTGAAAAGGGTTAGGGTAGGAGTTCCTGACCATAATTTGCATGAGAAACATGGCTAAAAACACTGAGTTCTCCTAGAGTAGAGTGAAGAAGAGTCCCAGTTTGCCTGGGACTATCCTGGTTTTATTAGTGAAATTCCTAGAGTAATTGCCACTCCGTCCTGTGCAATCTGGACAACCGGTCGCCCTACGGTATTTTGAAGGGGACATCATGAGCGCTTCTGATCCTTTAGTCTTAGATGGGCCCCACAAATCTGCAGCTCTGTCCAGCACTCCCAGGTGATTCTGAAGCTAGGGAACAGGGAGGTGTGCCACTGGGGACACTTACAAGCACTGTATCTTTAACTCCTGGCACAATTTGACAAGATGATCAGGGAAAGGAAAAAAATAGAAAAGAGGAAGGAAAGCATAAAGAATTGATGGTTCCTGAAAACTCTAAACCAGGCATTCTCAGTGCTTTGAATCACATGGGAAGCTTTTAAAACCACGGATGCCTAAGCCCTTGCAAGGCAACTGCATCATGTTCTCCGGGGGTGGGGCCTTGGCGGTGGTAGAAGTGAGAATCACTGTACTGGGCTTCCTATTTCCTGATTGATGTCATCTGGGGCAGGCGATGGAAAGCTAGGAGAAATACGGAGTGTCCGCACCTGGACAAAATAGCACTGTACCCTAGCTGGAGGGAGAAAAGAGGCCTCTTCCTCTAAAGTGCCATTTTTACTCTTTGATGTCACTGCCTAGCAAAGAGGCAGTCAATTGATGGGAACCGTCCCAGGTAATAGCAGAGAGACATGTTCATAAGTATTTAACCTTTACCCTTCAGGAATTACAGAAATGAGCCTTCAGGGAATGTGTCCAGGTCCTCTCCACGCCATGCCATATGTATATCATATTCGAGCTTCTGCCATAAGGAAACCTTGAAAGTCAGGAATCTACTTCATTATCTTCTATGACTAATAATAGAGGAACAAGGATTTCTGAAAAAAAAAAAGAAAAGAAAGTCACAATAGAAGACACTGAGGCAGGGAAGAAGAATAAAACTAGTGATAGAATATGACAAGGAAGAGAAAGAAAAGGCAGTGGTAGGAGAGGCAACAGAAAGCGCCGTTTGTCAGGCCTTAACCCTTGAATCTAGACCACCAGACAACATAAGGAGACTCAATGGCAAAATACCAGTGACTGACAAAACAGTTATTGTGCCCCACATGAAAGGATATCAGTGGGGTGGCATTGATTAGAGCCCAAAACTATAAGTCAATTGAACGTTAGTTGGCAGAGGCCAACCAAAGGTGTGCCATCTTCCTGAAGGACCTGTGAGGAGAAAGCAGCAGCTGCTAAAACTTTTTATACTAGCATTTCCCTCACATTTCTACAGGTTCTTCAGAAGACAAATGACTCCCCGGGTTAAATAACTGGGAAATGTAGCTCCTTGTAAATGGACAGCAACATAGTATAGGAACCTAATAACATATATTATAATAAGGTGAATAAAAAGGAAAGTGTAATTCTTGGCATGATATTTAGTAAAATATAGGATATGTTTTGTAATAAATTGTTAATGATGGTTAGCACTATGAATTAGAATAGCAAATACATTGTTATAGAGTACTCACATTTTATTTTTTAGCTATCACATCTCAAAACTAAATATAGACTTGTGACTTTTTATGGACCTACTGGCTAAGATTGCATCTTTATCATCAGAGAAATATTATCAGATTTATTTATGAAGACTTGATCTCCAGTTGGCTCTGTACAATGTACAGAAATAAATAAACAAATAAATAAAACATTTCAAAAGTATTCTTGCCCTCCTAGGACCTTATACTCCCTGGTAAATATTCCTACTGAAACATGTAGAATACTATTAGTCAGTGATTCATACCTGCAGAAGAAAAATATGCCCTTGTCTGTACCAGGAGACTACTTGAGTAATGATAGCATTGTAACTGATTGCTGTCTGTGTCAGCTTGCATTTCTCAGGCACAGTCAGTGCAGGGCAATGAACTGCAGAAGGGGATACAAACAGGGATACGAATTGGGCTTTGCCCTAAATGAGAGTACAATCCGGATGGAGGGAAAGGAGGTAAACTTACATAAGAAGGTAAATGGTCTTTTTATACAATGTCTTTTTTTCCTTAGGGTAGATGCCCAGTAATGGGATTGCCGGATCAAATGGTAGTTCTTTACTTTTAACTTTTTGAGGTATCTCCATATTACTTTTCACAGAGCTTGTACTAGTTTGCAGTCCCACCAGCAGTGCATGAGTGTTCCAGTCTCTCTGCGTCTATGCCAACATTTGTTGTTTGGGGACTTTTTGATAAAAGCTGAATGTTTATAGCAGCAGAATTCACAACTGCAAAGATGTGGAAACAACTGAAGTGCCCAATGAATACTTGAGTGGATTAATAAAATGTGCTATATGTGTACCACAGAGTACTACTCAGACACAAAATCAATGGTGAACTAACACCCCTTGTGTTATCCTGGATGGAGCTGGAGCCCATTCTCCATAGTGAAGTATCACAAGAATGGGAAAACAAGCACCACATATACTCACCACCAAATTGGTACTAACTGACCAACACTTATGTGCACATATGGAAGTAACATTCATCAGGTGTTGGGTGGG
>RJWJ010043943.1:0-12024 GCA_004363605.1 Indri indri | reverse complement strand
TTTCACAGAATGTACAGCTTGTTTGCTCTAGAAGATTTCTTGCTTAGGACTGGGGAGAAGTCAGCCCTGAGAAGAGGGATGAGACTTGTTCCTGGGACCGGGGGGCACAGGTGGGACCCAGCAAGGAAGACTTCTGCTCATCATAAGGAGAGAGCAGTGACAGTGGGAGCTGATATACAGTGGTGGATAATAATCGCCCATCTAGGCAATGTTCAAACAAAGCCTACAGGACCACCCTCCATGTGCCGTGATTCCTAACCGAGGGTGCTTATCAGAACCACCTGGGCAGACTTCAAAGCAGTATTCCCACCCGGGCTCCGCCCTTGGCGATGTTGAGCCTGTAGGTGGGATGCAGGCATGTGCGTTACTTTTCAATCTCCCCTGGTGATTTCGATGTCTCGCCAGGTGAGAGCCCTTGCTAGAGGATTTGCAAGGCGGGAGAGAGGCTGGGCTGTGTGCCGAGCCCGAGATCCGTGATTCGGTAACTCAGCCGGTGCCTTCAGTCGGTTGCCGCCCACTCGCACGGGAGTTATTACCCTGGGACAGACTCGTACCCACCCTGGGAATGTGGCGGCCAGAGCCTCACCATTCCAGGAGCTGGCGGCAGAAGGCACAGCTCAGACCGGGTGCCGTCGTCTCTGCATGTTCCCGCGTTCCCAAGGCGCCGCAGAGGTCCTCCTGCACCACAAAGCACACACAGCTGTGGGTGTGACAGAGGATGTGACTCATCCCCCTGGCTGCACGCGCGCCCAGCAGGCAGCGCAGACCCGCCTGAACTCGCCAAGCCTCTCTTACAAATGGGGAAACGGAGGCCAGCAGGACAGGAGGAAGGAAGAGCCCGTGCTTAGTTCCGATGTCTCCCAGAGGGGTCGGTGCTCTAAGGCCCGGGGCTTATGAAAGGCAGCTGCCACCCTGGTTTCCTCGAACCAGATTTCAATCTGGTTACAGATGAGAGAATACTTGTCCCTTTTTTTCCTTTCCTTTAGTCTCACATGAATCCAAGCTTCACCACAGAATGCACAGATTTAGGAAGGTAATTTCTAAATCTATTCATCTGACCGCTAGTTAGAACTCTAAAAGCTTTTTCAAAGAAATGTGTTCAACTGTGAATTAAAATAGTTTAGGGACCGGCTAGAGGCCTAAATGATTGGTTCTATGTTCCTTTTTAAAACAAAACAATTATACTACTGATCTGAAACCACCCACTACGTATTTTTGACTATGATCTTACCCTTTATGTAAGCAGATAATAAATGTACTTTTTCCATCATTATAAACAATGCTGGCAGAAGCATTATTTCACACACAGCTTTTTCCACATTTTGAATTACTTCCTGAGGAAACGACTGGGCCAAAGGTTACCAACATGTTCGTGTGATGATACGTGTGGCCGATTGCTTTCCACAAAAGCTGCACCGATTACGCAGCCACCAACAATGTGGACGGCTCGGTGTGACCACACCTTCCTCAGCAGCAGGAATTATCACTCGAAAATGTTTTTGCTAATTTAAGGGGGGGCTGGCACCTTGTGTTAATTAGCATTTCCTCTGTGATTAAAGGAGACAAGCATTTTCCCATATGCATATTGATTGGTTGTATTTCCTACTTGTGACTTTTTAGTTCCTATCCTTTGCTCATTAATTTTTTTGGAGGGTTTCAGCATTTTCTTATTAGTAGAAGCAGCCATTTGTTGATTGTTCATTATGTGCCAGGTGCTTCTCACACAGCCTCATTCCATCCCACCTTCCGGGCACGCTGTCTCCATTTTAATCATGGATAATCTGAGGCTCAGAGAATTTAAGCAACTTGGCAAGGCCACGCCAGGGTGGGGAACCTGCGCCCTAAGGCCACGCTGTGGCCTTCTAGGTCCTTAAGTGCGTGCAGCCTTTTGACCGAATCCCAATTTTACAGAACAAATCTTTTTATTAAAAGGGGTGCAGCAGAGAACAATGAAGCTTTTCTTGCCTCCTTTGGTGCTTAAAAAAAAAACAGTCTTGAAATCAGAAGGCTGCAGGCTCCCCACCCCTGACTGAGCTGGGATTTGAACCTCTACCCATCCGACTTGCATGTTTGTGTCCTTAACCACAATTCTGCTCCTTTGTGCATTTGTCAGAGCACGTGATATAACAAAGATCTCAATACTGAACACTATTTGCTCTTAATATTTTCCCAGATGTCTGCCTTTTTTTACACAATGACTGCCACACTAGATAATTTTTTTTCCTTGGGGTCACAGTGTTTTATTATGAAAATAGAATAAAAACTTCGAAAACAAAATGATCCTTTCTAATTTAATAACAAATTTGTTATTTTTAGTTGTTTGTGTGAGTTAATGCAATTTGAAAAATAATAAGGGTAAAGGTAAAGAGATGTGTGAGTTACATATGCTTCACGAGGCCCCAGGCTCAAAACTAGCGTTGAGTTAAATACAACTCACATGGCAGTTAATTTGTTTAAAAAAACTGTAGTTTCAGTCTTGCAAACATAAGTTAAAATATGGATGTCATGGAGGAGGTGCAAATGGCCAAGAAACATATGAAAATAGGTTGGATTTCATAAATAGTCAAACAGATTAAAACCATGAGATACCAGTTTTCACTTATCACTTTAGCAAAGGTTAGAAAAAATATCTGGGGTGGGCTCAGGTTGGAGACACCACCACTCCCAGGCACTGCTGAGGGCCTACAAACCAGGCTGCAGTTCTGAAGTCGGGGACATCAGGATTTTCAGTGTGTACCATTTGACACATTAACTGCAATCCTATGTTTTAATTCTAAGGAAATAAACAACTATGGATAAAAGTTTATGTGTAAAAGGATGTTACCTGAAGCGGTGTTTATAATATCAAAGAACTGGGAAAAACTAAATGTCCATCACTATGAGATTGTTTAAATGAGTCAGGGTACATCCATATAATGAAATATGATACAGTAATTAAAAATGAAGCTATAGGTTTATTCTAAATGATATGGAGACATGCCCACAATACATTAAATTAAAAAGCAGATCATAAAACACTACATACACTAAGGCCCCACTTTTGCAAAAATGCATATGCAGGGGAAAAAAAACGGAAGGAAATACACTAAAATATTCGCAATGATTTTTCTTCTTTCTACTTTTCTCCATTCTCTGATTTCTTTTGCAATAAGTATACATTGCTTTTCTAATTTAAAAAATAGGTTTTTTCCCTCCATAACTCCCCTGTGTTTTCTTTTAACCCTGTTAAGCTCACAGGGTTACCCCCGCACTTGACTTTAAGGCAGATTTACAGTAGCAGAATGGAGGGAGGTGGGAGTCGGAGACCTGGGCTGTAATATCTTCTGTTCTTTGCCCTTGGCAAATCTCACCTTTCTAAGCTCTTCTCCTCTGCTAAAAGTCTTTGCAAACTGTAAAGCTCTGAACCAACAGAAATATTACATTATTGTTTACTGCTTATTATACTGTTGCTATAATTTTAGACCCAGGGGTTTTTAATCCCAGTATTTCCAATTCATTCACAATGAATTGATCTCTAGGCCCTTGCAACTCAAAGTGTGGTCCCCAGACCTGAACCAGCAGCGTTGGCATCACCTGGGAGCTTGTTAGAAATGCAAAATCGCAGGCTCACGCAGACCCACTGAATCAGCGTGTATTTTAACAAGATCCACAGGTGATTCCTAGGCACAGTGGAGCTGAAGAAATCCTGGTGTAGGTCCCGGTACTCCTGCCAAGTTTCTCCTCAGTGCTGAAAGCATGGGAAACGTCGTAGCAACAGCAGCAGCTATACCAGCACTAACACCCAGGGTGCCAGGCAAGAAAAAGCCAGGTGATCTTGACTACGCCCATGTTTGGGTCCCAGTCAGCAGCACCGCTTATCGCTAACCAGCCAAGGGAATGGGCAGAGCTGAGCCATGACCGCTACCGGACATCGCCCTGGAATCAGAAGACAGCCCCGTGGCCGTTTGATCCGGCTGGCCCTGGGCATCCCCACTCTGAGGAGGTAGCTAGTTAAAAAAAAAGTTTGAATTCTAGAATCACTTCTTGAGCTACCTGGGAGTCTCACTTTTGGGGATTGTTTGGCTTTACTTTAAGCTGGTGAAGAGTCGTCTCGAGCTTAATTTAGCGCTCCTGGGACTGTGGGAACGAGCAACCTAGGGCAGAGTGTAGTGTGGCCCTCACGCGGCCACTTGACCATCTTCCTCCCCGGCCGGCCGTCCTGCCCCTCCGACCTCTGCACAGAGGGCTGCACCTGCCAGCCGGACTAGGTGGGCGCTGCGGGGCAGGCGGGGCAGGCGGAGGAGCCGGGCTCCCTCCCCGGCGGGCGGTGTAACCGGCTTCTCTGTGGGGCCCTGGCCCTCCCTGGGCCGCAGGAGGAAGGGGCTTCTTGCTGGGTCCTTTGCCTGTGGGTGCTGCGGGGCAAGGACTCAGTCTGCGGGGCCGGCTCGCGGGGCTCCTTGTTGGAGGGGGCCTCGTGCGGCCCTCCCCGGAGTGTCCCTGTCGTCTTCCACCTGAGCCCCGGCCCCGGGAGGGCAGCCAGGGTGCTCCTTGGGAATCAGGGGAGCTGCACAGAAGGACTTTGCGTTAGGGCTGCCGTCCCACCTCGGCAACTCCAAATCAGCTCAGCATCCCCACACCACCCCTAGGGCGCCACAACATCCTGCCTGGAGCCCCCCCTCAAATTCTCGCCTAGCTGCCTCCTCATCCTCCAGGACTCAGTTCAAATCTCACCTCCTCTGAGAAACCTTCCCCGACCATCTCTCCCTCAGTGACACCACCCTACCACGTTTAGTTACTTTTGGTCAGATGTCATTACTTAACAGTCATGACAGCTAACACCCAGGTAATGCGCTTACTATGAGCCAGGCCCTGTTTTAAGTACTTTACATGTATTAACTCATTTACATGTCATAAAGACCCTGTGAGGCAGGTATTATCCCCATTTTACAGAGGAGGGCACTGAGGCACAGAGAGGTTCTGTGACTTTCCCAAGTTCACGAAGCTATTAATAGTAAGTGACAGAGCCAGTATTTGAACCCAGATAGTCTGGCTTCAGAGTTATGCAGAATGTATTATTATTTCCTGCATAGCACTTTTAATATTATGTAATTATATGTTAATTTTATCAAGTGCATGTTTCACAGAACTGTAAGCATCTTGAGGGCAGGTGATTTGTCTGCCTTGTTTATGTTGTATCCCCTCTACCTAGAAAAGCACTTAGCATATAGCAATAAATGTTGCTGAATGAATGAATAATACTAGCAGTGGGGCTACTTATCACAAAGTTATCATTTCACGACAATTCTGTAAGCTTGGGACAGAGCAAGGAAGAGTAACCCAGACAGAGGGCGCTGCTGGGCGGAGGACTAGGCCGCCTCACAGCACTGGGAGCCAGTTCAGGTGTGGGACCAGCTGGGTAACAAGCTGTGAGCCTGGGGCACTGGTTGCAAGATTAGTCGTCACTGCCACAGTGGCTCAGGGCTTACCACACTGAGCATTGACTGTACACCCGGCATTCCGGAAGTTCAGGGTAATCGGTACAAAGACACGAGGCACAGCGCTGTGGGAACACAAAGGCCTGAGCAGAGAATTCTGCCTGAGGCGGAGCATGGGTATCAGGGCACATAAATTACCTGACCCTGAGGCTGGCGGTTGAATGAGGGAGATTTTGCCCAGCAGGTGTTTTGAGGGGGCAAACACACTTCTTTGGAAGGGCTAGCATTTATATAATCTTCATAATCTTGTCCTTAGCTCTGACAAAAACCTCATTCGAGTTTTGAATATCAGCCCCAAGTTGTGTCTTCAAGTACCGTCTGCAAGTAAAGAGTCAATTTAAGGCAATTATTTAGGTGATTCAGTTCTCAGAATTTTAATTTCTGAGAATTCAGAATCTGAAATGTTCTGATTGTTGAGGCTACAAAAGCAAAAAGTGTAGAAAGACAGTGGTGATTGATTTGAATTCCCAATCTGAAATAATTCAACTTAAGAGGAGGAAAATGCAGAAGTGGACTCGTGGGAAGTAATTATTTCACTGAGTGTGCTATTTATTATTTAGAAGAGGGAGTACAAAACTATGAAGAAGAAAAACTATTTCTTCCAGCATTATCCACAAAAATTTTGCTATTTATCCCAAAGAAATAGCTCTTCAATGGTTTATCAGTTTAAACTACATTGTTACATCCTAAACTAATACAATGTTAAAAAAATTAACTAATAAAGGTTGAGTACGGTGCCTCATGCCTGTAATCTCAGCACTTTGGGAGGCTGAGGCAGGAGGATCACTTGAGCCCAGGACTTTGAGGTTGCTGTGAGCTATGATGATGCCACTGTACTCCCACCTGGGTGACAGAGCAAGACCCCATCTCAAAAAAAAAAAAAGAAAACCTAATAAAAATAACATGTGAAAAATCTTCTAATTTTTAAAAAGCTGGTTCCATTTTATTTTATTTTTTTCAAGACAGAGTGTTGCTTGTTGCCCGGGCTAGAGTGCCGTGGCGTCAGCCTAGCTCACAGCAACCTCAGACTCCTGGGCTCAAGCAATCCTTCTGCCTCAGCCTCCCAAGTAGTTGGGACTACAAGCATGTACCACCATGCCCAGCTAATTTATATACATATACATATTTAGTTGTCCAGATCATTTCTTTCTATTTTTTTTTTTTTTAGTAGAGACGGTGGGGGGAGTCTCACTCTTGCTCAGGCTGGTCTCGAACTCCTGACCTTGAGCGATCCACCCACCTCGGCCTCCCACAGTGCTAGGATTACAGGCATGAGCCACCGCGCCCAGTTCCATTTTAAATAATATGATTCATGGAATTTTGGAAAATTAAGTTGTCATAAATATTAAAAAAGAATTCAGTGAATGCATGAATTAGGAGTCTACACATACACAAACATTTTTTTCCTGGCACAAAATTAGCTACAGGTTGCTGGATTACCTCATGGGAGAGTGAAGAAGGTCTGGATGCCAAGCCATCCGGGATGCCTGGAGAACTCGCAGGAAGAGAGAGAGCTGAAGTATATTTACTTTCGTCAATTTTTTCTTTAACATCTTCAAGTAGCATCTCCAGCTTGAAGATTTCGCCTTCCACTTTTCTAAGTAAACAAACAAACAGGCATCTTCTGGGCTATGTAGTCAGTATTCTAATTAGTAACAACAGTTCTTGACTACAGCATTGATCTACAGTATTAATGTGGCCTGCCCTCCAACAGGACGGATAGTGGACGCTCGCCCTGACTGATGTCCTGTTTATAGTTTCACTCCGAAGGCCTGGGCTCTCATCCTCATTCTCTGTCCATTAGCTGTGTACCCTTGGGTAAATCACTTAATCTTTATGGGCCTCCAATGTCTCAATTATACCCTGGGATAAAAATACTGCACTTTCCTTATCTGGATTTGGTGATTCTGAGGTTCTTCACAGGGGATTCTAAGAGCTATGATTCTATGCAAAAAATTGTTATGCCAATTGAAAAAAGAGGGACATAAAATACCCTAATAATTTAATAAGTGTGTTTAGATCTATGTGTACATGTGTATATAAATATACATATTTAACCAACAAAGAGAATTCATTTTCTTCAAATCCGTTACATTTATAAAAATTTACCTTGTATTAGTCCGCAAAGAAAAACCTCAACAAACTCCAAAATATTAAAAATTATTCCACCTTCATTCTCTTATCACCAGAAATTAACGAAAAGATAACCCCCCAAAACCCTATTTAATTGGAAATTTTAACACTCATTTAAATAACTTTGGATTAAGTAGGAAACAGAAATGGATATTAGGGATAATGTACAAGTGGATGGTAAATGAGAGAACGACATGTGAAAACCAACACAATGCAGTTAAAGCAGTACTCTGAGGAAAATTTAAAGTCTTAAAATGCATTATTCAAAAATCAGTAAGTATTCAAAACAGAAAGAAAAAGAAGTATAAAATAAACCCAGGAAAAGGAAGTAGGCAGAAATAAATAAAATTTAAAAGAATTTGATCAATAAACTAAAACATATTTTCCTATAAAATATCTATAATATAAACAACTGGAAAGTCTCACTGAGAAACATCAATATCATTAAGAATGAGAAGGTAAACATAACAGGAAAATTTTAAAATCAAAAGAGATTGAAAAACTTCATACCAACACAGTTTAAAATGTAGGTGACATGGCAAGTTTCCAGGAAAATATAAATTATTAAAAGAGGTAGGATCGTGTGAGGTATCCAGTTATTTTTTTTAAATAAAAAAATAGGAAACACGAAAAGATGAGTAACTTAGAGAAAAATGAAAAAGATTGTCAAAAATCTCTCCCCCAAATGTACCAAGTCCAAGTGACATTATGAGTGAATTCTACCAAGACCTTAATTAATAGACAAATCCTGTTATTAGACTCTCCCAGAACAATTCATTCTATAGTTCAACATTAGGATATTTATTAATATGTTCTACTACATTAAAGTAGATTAAACTACTAAAGTAAAAATGCTAAACAGATTTCTCAATCCCATTTGATTAAACATTTTCCTAAATTAAACAACAGCAAAAGCCTTCATTCTAGAAAACTAGGAATAGAAGGAAACTCTCTTGATGAAGTGTATTTACTTGAATCTACAGCAGTCATCATATTTGGGAGAATTCCCATTGCTGTTAGGAACATGACAAGAATTCTCTCTTTCACTAGTATTAATCATCTAATATTGTTCGGTAAAACCTAGCAAATGAAGCAATAAAAAGAAATGAGATATATAAGCATTGGAGGGAAGACAAGAAATAAAAAATATTTAGGGGGAAAAACTAAATATTTTCAGATGCTGTGATTATCATACCTGAAAACAAAGACAATCAATTGAAAAGCAACAAAACACTAAGAACAGAGTTGTATAAGATAGCCCAGTACAAAATAAACATACAATTTCCTATATTTCCTGTATATCAGAGAAAACATCTATTAAGACTCAGAAAAACCATAAAATAACTAGTAACAAACTTTAAAACTGTGTAAAATCTATGTGAAGAAAACATTCCCCTGGATGGGAACACTCACTGCAAAGATCGTAACTCTTCCCAATCTAATTTGTAAATTCAATAAATCCTAAACAAATCCTCATGAAACGTTATTAAGGAAACCCGGTGAACTAACTATAAAGTTTATTAGTAAGTGGAGTGTGCAAGAATAGCCAAAAATTTTTTTAAAAGAAGAAATCTTTCAAAATATAGACTAAACTGTAATAATTGAAAGCTGCGTGGATAATGTGGCAATAGAAGCATAGGTCAGTGGGATGGAAGGGCGCCAGTCCCTTACACACGTGGAGGTTTTGTATCTGATAGAAGCGCTTTTTCAATCAGTAAGGAAAGGTTGTCCTAAAGTGGTGGGACAAAGATCTAAGCATGAAAAACCAAAGTGATAATCAAATAAAATACACGAAAATATGTTGTGATCTAGCAGACAGAAGAGAATGAAGCAGGGCACAAGAAGAGACTGAAAATTGAAGAGAAAGAAGTGAAATCATGGAGCGAGGCCTCGAGGTGGCCAACAGGGACCGGCTCAAGGACCATGGCCGAAGAGGCAGAGAATGAGGGAAGGAAGAAAGGGGAGGGAGGTGGGGACGTGGAGATTTGGAGATGGAGAAAAGGCATTTCTGAGCGAGTTCGTGATCTTTTCTGTAAAGCGGAAGGTAAGATTGTATGCTGAGAATAGCAGGGAGAAGGGATAGATGGAGCTAGAACCTCATATCTTGACTTCTTAGCTTCCACTGTCAGCGTGTGACTACATTCTGATACGCAAGATGCATGAAACCCAAGCCAATATTTCTGCATATTACCTTGTAAAGGTAATAATAAGGTTTTAATAAGAACACAACAGGTGATGTAAACAAGTGATTATTAATGAATTTGCAGAATTCTTGCCCCTACAGAAAGTCATCTATCTGACTTTGGACTCAACACTTAGAAGGTTCTTGACACACCAAGACCCACAGGGTTGTGTGGGGTTCTGCTCGTTACCACATTATGCACATTTGAGAACAAGAGGACCAATCTTGAGCTGATCAGTCTTTGCTTGTCCTGAGGTGGCTTTAACTGAGTTTTGGGAGAGGCCAGGTCCCTCCTTTGCCCAGTGTTGAAAGCTTCTCCCGTATATGGGATATAATTGCAGTTGAGACTCTTGATTTATATCCGTGCCAGGTGCAGTGTGGTTGTAACTAGGGTATAAATAAGACATTGCATAACTTTGGTCTTAATATGCACAGAGGCCTGTCTTTAAAATGACTGCCAAAATGAGAGATTCCTTGGAAAATAAATATCCTTACTCTATTAATTTTAAAACAAACAGCAGAAGCATATGGAGGTTTTTTCCCCCAGGAAAAAAAAATAAGCCTTTGGGAAAAATCAATATTAAAACCTCATCCTTGCTGTCTAATTACTCAGTATTGAAATAAAAGTAGACAGAGGTTCCATTCATTTTGAAAAAGTAAAATTGTACCTTGGGAAAAAATACCACAGGATGCTAGTGCTAAAATACAAACCATTAAAATATTTTGGCATCAACAATGATTCCATGTTAAAATGCTCTGAATAGAAAGAGCTGAATTTACAAATATTAAGCCTACTAAATAGATTTTTAAAATTCATACCAGGAAATTACATGAAAACAACCCTATCCTTTAGTCCTGGAATACATGTTTAAATTATTTGGAGTGGAGAGAGAAGGGTACCATGCCATAAAAATCACCAGTTGGAAACTTCAATCGGGAGTATGCTTCCAAGTTTCTAATGTGAATTAACTCAGGAATCAGTTAGCTTTAAGCTTTAAAAGTTTTCCTTTGTCAGGATTTGTGGGTCCCTCATCCCAATACTAATCAACCTTACGATGTCCTCTCCTGCCCACTTCCCCTCAGAATTATTGGGGGTAGGAAAGAAAGAGGGGGAAAGGGACAGAAGAGAAGAACCAGGCAGGGACAATAAAGGCAGGAGAGGGGAGACAGCGGGAAAGCTGAGGAGGGGAGGAGAGGAGGGACTTGGAGAGGAGAAGGCCCTCTGCAGTTAGCATGCGAGCTTTTCTAGGGTTTTCTTGTGCTTCTCTGGGTCTCAGAACCAGTTATAATGACATCCGGCAAAATGCAGAATGGCGGCACCATGCCTCTGCCCCAGGAGACAATTGTTCACTTTGGGTGGTCCATCTGGGTCAGTGCCCTGCACAGCGCCTTACACACTGCAGGTCCTCCATACTACCTGCGGCATGAAGTGACACTTTGTTCATTGGTGACAGTTTTTGCTTACCCTAGACCAGTGGCTTTCCAAGCACTAAGCCAGCAGCCACAGCAGAATCCCACCTGCAGGAGGTCACCTTTGACCCTCCCCATTACATGGTTGGTTTAAACCTGACCTTTCTGGATCAAAGTCACCAACGGTTGCAGATTCGTGCTTGCGGGTGGGCTGCTGCAGAGCCAGATGTGTGTCCTCGGTGGCCAGAAACTTCTCCAGCAGGTCAAGATGTCCCTGCAGGTGCTCCAGGACCTGTAGCAGTGAAGTCACTGGAATCATTCACATGCAAACCTTTGCATGTTGTTCCCCAAAACACAATGTAGGTGTACCCCACAGTAGTGTCAAAACGAAGCCGCCATCCTTCTCCTGGCAGCATCAGTTGTTTCGTTTCAGAGTCTGACATCTAAAATATAGACAACCCAAGAGTCTTCTCAACACTCACAACACCCTCACAGCACGGAGCTGAAAAGTACAATCACTGCTGATTTCTCTCTCGGAACCCACTCAGAGGCCTCTGAACTCCCTTAGTGAGACATTCATGATCCTGTTTATTTGCAGAATGATTTTTAGCTTACGAAGCACTTTCCCATTCCTCCTTTAACCCACGTATCAATGTTATAAATGTTGCAAAGTAGATTTTATTATCCCAGATTTATGGAGGAGCAACTTGGAGCTCCCAGAAGTGTGTCTGAAGCCACGTCGATACTAAAAAGGAACTGAAGTTAGAGGGCCTGGGCCTGGGTCTGAGTGGATGGGGAAGGAACAGCAGGAAGATTTAGCCAAAG
>RJWJ010043942.1:0-12392 GCA_004363605.1 Indri indri | reverse complement strand
AAAGGCAGAGAAGAGGGAAAGAGGAAGCCAAGGGGAATAAGATTAAAGGTGCCACGAAAATAGCAAAAACACCTTGAGAAAGAAAATTATGATTCGTCTTTCTCCACTGGCCTGGAAACAAGCACACTCAATCATGGTTATGGGGAACATATATTCCATACTAAGAACTGTTGGAACAAATAGTCTGACCAGGAACCTCTGTGCCACTTATGAGGGTGAAATATGACATTAGAGATATAATCTGAGTCTAAAATATGAGTGTCCAGAACACATCAATAGATTTTGAGTCAACAGTAAAGTAGATTTAAAAATGACCCTGTCCAGAAAATTCAAAGATGTATGTTCACTGAAGTCATACTCTCAATGTAAAATCACCATTTTTTATCGATGCAATAGTGGGAAGAACTGAATCAAAGACCCTGAACACTCAGTCTCCCCAGGCATCAGTTTCCTCAGCTGTAAATGGAAGGAGTTGTACTAGGTGATCTTAAAGGTCCCTTCCTGCACTACTATTCTATAATTCTATAATTTATTCTCTGTGATATTATATAAAGGTTCTACTTCAAAGACATAGTGTGTGTACACACACAAAGTCACTCACACACTCACTCATAAACTTAGCATTTGCTATTATTAACTTCTAGGATGGTAAATACACACTTTTTCCCTCCAAAACTTATTCTTTCAGTTAGAAACACTCCTGCAGGTCTTTTTACAATGAAAGAACAGGATAATGTCTACAATGAAAGAACAGGATAATGTCTAAATATTTGATAAATAACCAGAATGTACACTTATTCAGACATCCAGGGTCTTTGGTCATCACAACTCAGTGTTCTGTGTCCATTTGCAACCCCTCATGAAACCACACCAGCCATCTCAGAACTCCCCAGTGCCCGGAAGTTTAGCCAATGCCTGGTTTCACCACCCCCTCTCCACATTCTGGCAATGGAAATAAAAGCATCACATTTTTGGACCAATAAATTAATGTCAAACAGCCAGATTGCTCTTCTTAAAGTTCCTCAACTTCTCCATGCCTCAGTTGCTCTAACTGTAAATAGGCATAATAGTATCTACCTCATAAATGTGTTGTGAGAAACAAATAAAATAATGAATATAAAACACAGTATCTGATACAAACTTTTAGTTTTCCAAAGCCATAAATTGAGCCCAAGACTCTGATAGCAGCCTCTGCTGTCAGGAGCAATTGATGTTTGTATCAAATCACCCTCAGACAGACGGCCTCTGGCTTCTGAATGTCCTGGTTCTACAGTTAGGTGCTATCCCACCAACAACTATGCAGAAAATGGCTAAAATAGAGAGAGGCAGAGTGACACCCTCGTGAGCTGGAACCTATGCCACAGAGATAGATCATTCCAGATGTCATAATGTCTTCGGTTAGTAAACAAGTTTTTGATAAGTGAACCAGTGATTCCTCTTTTTGTATATTCAATGAACTCATCAGATATGTAAGCAGAGACTTGTTTACCTGAATAATTACCATTTATTTATAGTAGTAAAAACCAAGATACAGAATCATTTATTAGGAATATGATAGTTAATTTTATGTGTCAACTTGGCTAAGTTATGATGTCCAGTTATTTGGTCAAACATCAGTCTAGATGTTGCTGTGAGGATATTTCTTAGATGTAATTAACAATTAAATCAGCAGACTTTGAACAAAGCAGATTACCCTCCATAATGTAGGTGTGCTTCATTGAACCATTTGAAGGCCTTAGGAACAAAGACTGAGGTTTCCTTAAGAAGCAATTCTGTTTCAAGAATGCAACATAGAAACCCTGTAGATTTGGGATCAAGACTGCCATAGCAACATTTCCCTGAATTTTCAACTCTATAAATTTTTGACTTGCCAGCTCCAGCAATGGCACAAGTCAATTCCTTAATCTCTCTCCCCGCCACACACACACACATATACACAAACATACACATATATGCATATATATGTGTATGTTTGTATATGTATATATGTATATATTTACTGGTTCCTAATACAAAGAATGGTCACAAATATAAGGTCAAACTATATAAAATGACTGTTTTTATGGCTCAAAACCAATTGACATTGGCGTTCCATGTAGTTTGACCAATACACACACATAAGCGTAAATGCTAACATGAGAAAAATCGAGCAGTTTATCCCTAGTTTGTGAGATTATCAGTGATTTTTTTATTCTTTATAGTTTTCTTAGGTTTTTAATTGTCTAAAATTAATACATAATATTTTTCAATAATAAAAATATACCTAAATATTATTCACCCTTAAGTCACTTTCTTTGCAACGCCATGAAGCCCAAAATAATTTAAGCCACCCTAAATCATTAAAGGCCTCCTCTTAAGGATGACTGCTATGTGATAGCCACTTTATTTATTAACACCTTTGCAAAAGCATAAACTTTCAGGAATATGAGAGTAAGAGCCAGACTAGAAAATACTGACAAGTGAAGAAATAGCAAAATGATATCCTGAGCGAATGCCTTGCCTTGGCGAGAGCAGTTTTAGGGAGGCACTGTGGTAGAATGTTAAGGAAAGGGGTGTAGGAGCCTACAAGGAGATCCTAGAAGGCTTCTAGGAGAGGTGAAGAGGAAAGAAGTTCTGCTACAAGAAGGAAGATAGGGCTTTGAAAGACACTGCACATTGCTTAGAACCAGCCATTCACTGTGGCAAGTCGAACATGGTCTTGGTAACGGATTCCCAGGAAGCAAAAGCAGTAGAGTCCAGCTTCCCTCAACTCACTTGGCTGCATTTGGTTTGCTTTTATAAACAGTCACCAAGACTAATGTGTGGAAAAGAAAATAATCCTTTCAATAGAATTCTTAAAATTAAATGATTATTGCAATTTTTGCACAGCATTGGAGTACTATGTCAATAATAGCAAACATTTTCCTGGATTTCAAAATTACGGTAATTTCTCTCTAATGATAAAAAATACTTTGGGATTTTCCTTTTTAATAGAAACTTCTGTCAAAAGCTATGGGTGTCTGTTGTACATGATAAGAATTACAATTCTGGGAGATTATGAAAAATGGTCAGAATATTTGGCTTGGGGAATCCTGCTATGAGACTGCACAATTCCTTGATGACTATTCCTCACTCCCTTGTTAATACATGAAGCCATCCACTGAAGTTCCCTTGCACACCTCCCTTAACTAGCCTCGACTGAGTGCACTCATGGCCCCCAGGTTGCACACCTTGCTTCGCAGTGCTCTTCCACACCGACTCTCGACTTGGCCGTGGGATTTGCTTTGGCCAATGGGACAGCAGCAAACCGGATAAAAGCAGAGACTTATACATCTTGGCTTCCTCCCTTTTCTCCTCTACCTTCCTCTTGAGATCACACTTGGACTGCCCCGCTGAAGAAGAAGACACATGGAAGAGTCACGTGCCTCATTTCTCCTAGCGTAGGTCTACGTGTAAGAAAGAGGACAGACAAGGTCAGCAAAGCCATCTAACCACCTACAGGCTTGAGGGCAGAAATAACGTCTTAGTTGTCTCTCACTGAAGTGTCACGGTGGTTTGTTATGTGGCATTATTGTGGCCTTAGAAAATACTTACATCTAGGTCTAGACTTACATCTAGGTCTAGGTAAGACCTCATGCTCAATCTTCCTTTGCACCAAAACCTACCAGTCTAAAGCCTTATTGCATCAAAATCCCGCTTGATGCTAGATAATTTATATGATTTTTTGGTGTGTATTATACAAGTGGATAAAATTATGCCATTTTCGCTTGCTTTGTTTTTCAATGGTATTGGGAGATCAGAATGTACACATTTCTCATGTATGACATATTAATATAGGACAGACTGCAAGAGGAAAAATCTTGAAACAAACTCTCCAATACTGGATAGGAAAAAAACACCTCCCAGGCAAGAGGAGTGGCCTAGTCAAGACTTTGGGGGACAGGCATAAGATACGAGCTAGTATTAGGGAGGCCAACCTGGAGGAAGAGGTGTTCTGAGAGGTAAGCAGGTACTGGAGCATGGCCAGATCTAGGGCAAACTATCTCCTCAGATCTGGGAAGGTTGATGTCATCACAAAGAATGAAAACAAGCAACAAATCTGTGTTTCAAAAAACACTGGACCAATAAGAGCATGTCTCACTCTCCAACCCCTGAGAGATCTGAGCTAGAGACTCAGTTTTAAGTCAACAAAAAAGGAAAACTTAGCTTGAACTGGCATCTCATTGGCATCAAGGCAGAAACTAAATGATTAGAACTGGTGGAAAGTCAGAGCCTGGCCAAAAAAGATAGAAAGAAGAAAAAGAAAAGAAGGCGGAGGCCCTGGGCACAGTGGCTCATACCTGCAATCCTAGCACTCTGGGAGGCCGAACAGGGAGGATCACTTGAGGTCAGGAGTTTAAGATCAGGAGCAAGAGCAAGACCCCATCTCTACAAAAAGTAGAAAAATCAGCCAGGCGTGGTGGCATATGCCTGTGGTCCCAGCTACTTGGGAGGCTGAGGCAGGAGGATCCCTTGAGCCCAGGAGTTTGAGATTGCAGTGAACTATGATGATGCCACTACTCTCTAGCCTGGAGTGACAGAGTGAGACCCCGTCTCAAAAAAAAAAAAAAAGAAAGAAAAAGAAAAGTAGATTTAATTCTGATAGCCTGAATATTGAATTCAAATGACTTTTCTTTCTCTTGCCTTTGTAAGTTTTGAAGCATGAAAAAATTACATTAATAGAAACTGAGTTTCTTGTCCCAGGCTTGAAAATGCAAATCAGTATTCCAAGTCTAGTATGAGTTAGGTAATAAATCTAATTTTTTGCATTTAAAAAGTATTGATTTTAAATGTCTACCAGATTTTTAAGCAAAATAAAATATACATAAGAATTAAAACATTTTCTAAATTGCATGTACCTTGAAGTGATACTTATACAGGTACAGTCTGAAGGCAGTTAAAATAATTATTCAGGAAAATTCAGACTCTTGAAAAATAATTATTTTTTAAAAAGCTATGCTTTGGCCAAAATTATTCCAGTTAACTGTCTAAATTGATCAATGTCATCAATCATTGTTCAACTTTATACTTCATTTTGCCTGTGTACAAACAAAATCTTCCTAATGTTTACTCTAATTGCAGGCAATAAACTCCAAAAGCCAACTCTAGAGTCCTGGCACGCAGATCTTAATCATTTAATACCCTCAAGCCTTCCAAAAGTGGAGGCAAATTTAAATCTAAAGTCAAAGCACAGCTTCCAATAGTCCTCAGGTGCTAGACCTGTGTGTATGTGGGTGTGTGTGCGTGCACACATGCTTTCACTCAATTTATTACTATAGGTATATACGGTGTACCTTGCATAAAAATTCCGTGAAAACTATATATCTGATTCATAGTTTTCCTTCACGAACTGGACTATAGATTAATCTAATTACATTGTGTGCATTCGAATATTAGCTTTTATTTGCTTCTGTTTGTTTTGCTCCAAAGTCTCAAACACATTTTTCAGCTTTATCTGCTGCAGGCAGGTAGAGCTTGAGGCAATCACTCAGCAGTTTAGAATGCGAGAGAGGCCGAGCTGAAGCTTCCTAGCACAGATGAGAGTAACAAAATCAGAGTAAGTTCCCCTCATTCCATAGGAAGAAATTTATTTGAACTGTCTTGGCACTCTTGAGGTCAATATTTTTCTGTGAAATTATAGGAAGGCTCCAGGAAAATCTAATGCTACACGTTCTAAAAGGGACAATGTGGAATCCAGAGAATCATTTCTTCTCAACGGAAGTTCCTAGGAAAGGATTTTTTTTTTTTTTTTTTGTCCTTACTTTTCACACAGGCAGATTGATTGCATGGAAATCACACCCTAGAAAATATTAGAGCAGCTAGGTAAATTAAATTCAATTGTTAATGAAATATAACTTTCCTAATGACTCATAATACTCATATTTGGAGATACACAGAATTAGCCTCTTTCATTTCTATATTTTTGCCTCCATTGTCCCTTGTTCCTTAAGAAGCCATGCTTCTGATAAACTTCCAAGCTGCAGACGATCTTGACTCCTATGATTGCCCATAGGTCCAAAGTCATGCCCTGGCCAGCTTTCTCCAGCTTGGACCTTCTCCATCTTTGTATCTAGTAATACCTATGTGGACCTGGACCGAACGAGCCAGGCCTTTGTTTTTGACTTTGACAGCCAACCCCTCAAAGCCTGTGCGTGGGCTTATTATATTTTCACTTTTCCATTGCTGGATCCCTTGTAACTATCAGGGTACAATGCTACCAGTATCACTCAGGGAGCTGTTCTAATTGCTTCAAAGGAATAAAGCTGTCAGTGTCTGGAACCTGGAACAAGACACAGTTGGGAACAACTCCACATTACCAAAATGTTTACAACCATGAAGTCAGGTTTGAATAGAGTAAAGGAAAGCAAAGAAGATATGGTAAAATAACCACATGATACCCAGGACCATCAGATATTTCTTTGTAAACAGGAGTGGAACAATTTACCTCTCATTGCATTAGAGACCACAGCATACGATGTCTGTGTATGAATCTAGAGACACTATAGTAGTCATTAAACCACTTATATCCCTAGCAAATTGGTTATACCCAAGGCTCCTTCAGGGCATCACAATTGCATCCCAGCATTCTGCACAAGGCAACACATAGTATGAGCTCAAGGGATATTTGTTGGATTGGCCCTTTCCTTCAGAAGATCTGTCATCATCAACTGACATATACACTTGATAGACTCGTGAGTTGTTTGGAAGTCTACTGTTTTGCTTTTCTTATTATTAATAGAAATGTAATGTGACTTCATTATAACACATTTACAAAGTAGAGATAAACATCAAAAGTTATGGCCCTGTATCTTGCCTACTTTTTCATTAATATATCATCAACATCTTGCTATGTCATTGAATATTCTTCTACAGCATTGTTAATGGCTATATAGTATTCCATTGCATGAATTATCATTTTTATTTTATTTATCATTGATTAGCAAGTAGAACAGTATATGGCTCAGAGCTCTAACTCAACATGTATTTTTGAATGAATAAGTAAATTAAATAGACGTTTAGTTTTTCTCCCTTTTTCTCTATTAAAAATAACACTGCCATGAACATATTTGTGGTTAAATCTTTGTGTCCATATATAATTCACTCCTTGGATGAATTCCTGTAAGTTAAAATGCTGGCCAAATAATACAAATTTGCTGAATTTTAATCCCATCACTACAAAATTTTCTAGAAACTGCTACAGCACCACACATAGAAACAATTTGCATTACTCAAAGCTGACAAATGTTTGCTTCCCCAAGTTTGGTCTTTCAACTAAAAAAAAAAAAAATCTGGTTTTCTCTCCTCTTGCTCCAGAAGAAGAACCTAGATCTAAGTAACTAGGTCATATGCATTTCAAGGACATCTATCTACTAGGTGTGAAAGAAAATGGGTCAGAAAAAAATCCTTTAGTTTTATTCATCATATGAATGCTCATAGTGTATACAGTACTGTCCAGTCACATAAATAACTAAAGTGGATGCTAATGAATGTTTTGTCTCGTCCAGTTTGGCCATCTGGCCAGTGGTTTGTTTCAGCTCCTACCATAAAAGATCAATTCTAAGGGCAGTGTCAACATCATCCTCTGATCCATGGGCTACTAGGAACCAGAGAGTATCATCTACTTCATCAGCCTACCTTCAAACAGGACTCCATTCAAAATTTGCTGAACGGGATCTACCTGCTTTAAAATGCTTTCCTGCAAGGAAATGCGAGGAACACCCTTCTATAACCTCCAACCGAAAGACAATATAAAGACCAAGTAACACTTAAATATTATTGAGTCATATCTGCAAACATGATATTTAATTGTAAGCTTTTACTTTTGTGTGTATTCACATAATTCAAAAATATAATCCTAAACACCTGGAAATACCATTAGCAAAGAATCTCATAATACCATGGAAAATCCCTGGTACTAACCTAAGCTCAAGTGGATTTTCTTACACTTTTAGAAAATATTTCAAGTGAATATTTGAGCTAGTCCCTAATATCATTATTTTCTAAACTTCAGCACGACCACTAAGATTATTCACTTTAATTAGACACAGTTTGTAAAACAGGTCCTTTAATACCATACAAAGTGACTGTTTTTAGACATTTAGGGAAGTGACGTAAGGCTCACAGTATCCAGAACCAAAGGTAATTTAACACATTCTCATTCCTTCCCCACTTTTATCACACTGCTATTTTGGCACACTATGACTTGTTGACCTAGAATTTTTTTTTTTTTTTTTTAGTGCAGAAAATCTTAACAACAAAAATAATGATTCTAAAATTACCAGATGTAATTATGGAAACTATTTGATCTTACAATGAGAAAGACATATCAAAAGATGATAGTCCAAGCTTCACAGTGTAGCGACTTATGGGAACAATTATTTCAGTTGTTAAAAATGGGGAGTGGGGAATTGGCAAATTGTAAAAACAAATGGGGAGGGGGAAAGCTCAAACAGGAATAATCTTCATTTCTTTTTAAATTATATATCACTCATAACTGAATGTGTGCATTGAAAGATATTTTTAAATGTTCAAAACTCTGTATCTACAAGGACATTCTATCTTTTAATAAATTGGACATAATAAATATATTTTGATCACTAAAAATATCTATGAATACAATAAAAAAATAGCAGGGTGTTATTGAAATGCTACAAGATGGCAGTAGCAGACTGTACATTTCATCTAGGGAATAGCCATGTTGCCGATGGAAATGTGACCTTTAGTTCTTAAATACCTCAAAATGCCCTCTCTTGACCTATAAATGTGATGTCAAACAAACCAGTTAAGAAGACAGGGTAGACTAAAAGTCAAACAAGATTTATACTGGCTTCCAAATTTTTTTTCATAAGCCCAATGAGGTAAGTAATATTGTCAACCACATTTTACAGAAAGAAAACTGAAACATTGCAAAGCTAAATAAATTGCCCAAAGTAGTGGAGAAAGATCTCAACCTGGAGTATGGGATTCTTGCCATATGACAATTCTATCAAAAACAGACTTGCAATGTTGGATTGTTTTCCCATTAGTCAATTGTTAATTGAAATCACCCTAACTGTGTTGCAGAGATTAAAACTGCCATTGCGACTTTGGACAAGTCACTTTACAACTCTCTGAGCTTCAGTAACCTTATTTTTAAATGGGGATTTTAGATATCTAGGTGTTAGGAATACCGGATGATCTTATTTCTTACAAATACTTACTTTTGAAAGTATTTTCCAGGTCTGGAATTCTCTGCTTTTGTAATACTACAAGAAATCAGTTATTTGAATACTCATTTTATACAGCTGAATCATTGAATCTGTCTACATATTATTGTTTTTCAATCACATTGGCCATGATTTCAAATAGTACAAAGCTTTATATGTTGCCATTAGCTACTGTCACAACAAAGTATTAGTGTATTGTATCATCTTATGGAGATGCCAAATTAAGTCAATAAAATGAATTTGAGCCACAATGAAGGGAATCATTAAATATAGATAGCCTAAAATATAGCCCAGCAATTATAGATCTTTGCCAGTAAGTGATTTGCTTCAAAGAGAAGCCGTGAAATTCATAAGACTCTATAAACTCCCCTTTAAAATATGATGGAAAGATTTCTTTTCCCAGAATTGTTCTGTGAAATATTTCCTAATTAAGAGAAATATTGTATAAGTCTGTTTCAAGTGACTTGTTTTCCCACTAAAGCAGGTAAAACCAAGGGCAAAATGATATTCGTTCTTCAGAGCTGGGGCCCATCTCCCCATTACCCCTCCTAAAGGTGGGATGACAGAGAGAGGAGATCGCTTCCATTTTTCAAATACCACATGGCATGTTAGAAAATCTAGACATAGAATTCTGGAATTTCTTGCTCTTTCTCTCAAATATAATCATTCCTAGTAATGTTTTCCCCAGTTACTTTTTAAGAATAGCTAACTGTTGCACACTATCACTATCACCCCTCCGCATCCCCATACAAAAATGCATTTCCTGATACACAAGTTAAAAAATATAAAGTTTTGAAACTAACAAAATGTTTCATATATCAAACAATTGCATAGGTTGTTTGAAGATCTTAGTTAACTTACAACAGCACAGAATGGCCTTCCAGTTCCTTTGGAGACAGTTTCCTCTCATCCATTCCACATCTGCCAAGAAACACTATTTCGCTACTGCGTTTCTTTCTTTCCCTCCCCTTTGATTCACTGGGAGGTGAACTGGCCAACGGCAGTGAGAGAACAGGAAGCAAAAGGTCAGAAAGGGAAAGATCAAACTTACAGTTTCTTTCCCCCACATCAAGACTATCACTGTGAGGCCATCAAGGCTAGAGACTGTATTAGCTAGGATTCTCCAGAGAAACAGAACCAATAGGATATACACAGGCATTAATATATAAAAGGGATTATTATAGGAATTGGCTCATGCAATTGTGGAGGCCAATAAGTCCCACGTTGTGCTGTCTGCAAGCGGGACAACCAGGAAAGCTGATGGCGTAATTTAGTCTGAGTCTGAAGGCCTGAGATCAGGGAAGCCCATGGTGTAACTCTCAGTACAAGGGCAAAGTCCCCACAGTGAGTGGAAATGGTAGGCTAAGTCCTGAAGTCCAAAAGCCCAAGAACCAGGAGCTCCAATGTCCCAGGGCAAGAGCAGTTGAGTGTCCCAGCTCAAGATGAGAAAGCAAATTTGCCCTTTCTCTGCCTTGTTGCCCACCAACATTGGTGAGGCCAATCTCCTTTATTCAATCTACTGATGCAAATGCTAATCTCTTCTGGAAACACTCTTGAAAACACACCCAGAAATAATGTTTAACTAGCTATCAGGGTCTTCCTTAGCTCAGCCAAGTTGACACATAAAATTAACCATCACAAACCTATCTCGTAGACCAGACTGACCCCGACTCCTGGCTTTCTTTTCTTTCTTTTCTTTTTTTTTTTTTTTTATTTTAAAGCTCTAGATTTTTTTTTAATTCAGGATATTAGGGGGTACAAACATTTTGGTTACATGAAATGTATTTGCCTCCCTCAAGCCAGGGCTACAAGCGTGTCCTTCCCCCATACAGTGTGCCTTGTTTCCATTAGCTGTGGGTTTGCACCCACTCCCCCTACCTGACCGGCACCCAGTGAGTATTACTACCATGTGACCACCTTAGTGTTGATCGATTAGTACCAATTTGATGGCGAGTACATGTGGTGCATGTTTTTCTATCCTTGTGATACCTCACTTGGAAGGATAGGCTCAATCTCTATCCAGGATAATATAAGAGGTGCTAGATCACCATTGTTTTTTGTAGTTGAGTAGTATTCCATGACTCCTGGCTTTCTACTGCCACTTCCCCTAGTTGTGTAGTCCTGGGTAAGACTTTTAACTCTGCTAAGCCTCAGCTTCCTCATTTGTGAAAAAGGAATAATTGCAGAACCCTCATGAGTTTGATGTAAGAATAAAGTAAGATAATATGTCTAAAAGCTAGCACAATGTCTGGCATATAAGCCACAGATATTACTAATAAAGTTTCTTGAAATTTTATATTGCTGTGGGTGTTCTGTGTCATTGTTCACTTGATTCCTTTGGATTATACAATAGTAATTTAGATTAAAGAGGTTTGCCTAGAAGGGCAGTTGCCTTCAGTAAAGAATTACTGTTAAAGGCCTGCCTTATATTAGCACTCTAATACAATATCTGTATTAACTTCCTAGGGCTGCCAAAATGAAGTATCACAAACTGGGTGACTTAAAATAGAAATTCATTCTCTTGGAGTTACAGAGGCTAGAAGTTTGAAATCAGAGTGCCAGCAGGCTGTGGTCTCTTGAGACTCCAAGCAGATTTCTTCCTTGCCTCTTCTGACTTGTCATGTCGTGGGTAATCCTTGGTATTCCATGGTTTGCAACCGCATTGCCCCAAATTATTCATTCATCACATGGTGTTCTCCTTTCTGTGTCTCTTTCTCTGTTTCTTCTCCTTGTCCTATAGGGATGCCAGTCATTGGATCAGAGACCCACCCAACTCTAGTGTGACCTTATCCCAACCTAATTAATTACATCTGCAATGACTATTTCCATATAAAGTCTCATTCTGAAATACTGGGGGTTAGGTATTCAATGTATCTTTTTCGTGATGCTATTCGATCCATCATAGTAGCTCTCACCTGGACCATTGCAATGGCTTCTTCAGAGGCCTTCCTGCTCTATACTCCCTAACACTGACCAACAATACATGGATAAACACATATAGCCTGGGTTAAGTGTAAGAGCAGGAAAAGGATCTTTAAAACAATGTAGATTATGGCAAGTATTGTAAATACATTTCTAAATACCCTTAAAAGCAACTGAGAGCCAGGCATGGTGGCACACTTTTGTAATACCAGCTACTCAGGGGGATGGGCTCCTTGAGTCCAGGAG
>RJWJ010043941.1:0-12379 GCA_004363605.1 Indri indri | reverse complement strand
TCTTGGTGTAGGGATAAATATTATGCCACATAAATAATGTGACTTGTTTTTACTTATGTTTAAAGTACCCTTTGCAGTTTGACCTTTTCTCTGGAATGATCTATTTCCCATGCTGCTCAGTGACAGCATCTAAAACTTTTTAAGAATAGACTAAATTGGCTTTACATTTATGTTGAGCTTTAAAATGAAACAACATTAGGTTATTATGCTTTTCTGGGTTTATATCTGCATCCCCTTAATATTCTAGTACTGGGGACTGGAATTCCTTTCATACCAAACAATTTTGTAAGTAAAATACAAAATATTAAGGAATTATTCATGCTTCGTGCAACAGAATGGGCATGCCAGGATACTAACAGGGATTTGAATCCTAATATCAGCACAGAGCTTCTCAATGTTTTGGGGAAAGTTACTTTCGAAAGCCCCAAAGACCTTACCTGGTAAAGTATAATTATCCCTTTTTTGCAACGTGCTTGTTAAGATTGGAAATAATAGATGTAACACAATTGTCATAATAAGCCCTCAATGAATGGTGGATGTTGTTGTTGCTGTTTTAATCTGACCAAGGTTTTTATTGACCCAGTGAAAACCTTCTCCTCCTTGCTCTAAAGAATCCTTTCCTTCTTCCTGATTAGTCTCCGGTAAAAAAAGTGATTTATTAGGGAGCGTGGTCTAACGGCAGTCACCCACCTTAGGACTTGGGCTGGCAGTTGAGACTTAAGCTGTGGCTTCATACCATGGCTTGGGACTGAGTCCTGGGGATGTGGTGCTGAACCCTGCTCGGGGTGGGAGGAGATCAGTGAGGAGAACCAGGAGACGAGAGAAAACAGCAGAAAATATCACCAGATGAAACTTTCCTTCTCTCACCTAAGATCATTTTGAATTCACCATATCTTTGGCAGACTTTATTAAGGTCAAGGTGTGCTTTAAAGAAATTATTTTGTATCCTCCAACCTCCCTCCATAACCCTATCCCACTACGTACCTTTACAAATTGCCTCTTTTAGAGATTGTCCCGGGACCACCCTCTTTACTCACTGCACACCAAGAAATTAGTCTCCTGCCCTTTTAGTATCCCACCCCTTTACAGTTCATGCTGCTTGAGTGTACTTAGCACAGAATTTACTCAAGGCTCACCTGTTAATGTAACGAATGTTTATTCAGTGCCTGCTTTTATTCTATTGTTGAACATGCAGCAGAAAACAACACTCATAAAATGTCTGCCCTCATTGAGCTTATGTTTTAGTGGGAGGATACAGACAATAAACTGAACAAATAAATTATTGTGTATATTAGAGTGGGATAAGTGCTGTAAAGAGAAATAAAGCAGGGAAGGTGGGTAAAATATTCTGGGAAGTAGAGAATTGCAACTTTAAACAACGATCAGGAACAGCTTCACTGAGAAGATGGCACTTGAGTAATAGTACCAGGGTTGCAAGTCAGGAGGCTGCAGAGGGGGAAAGCAATATAGGCAGGAGGAATGACAAGTGCAAAAGTCCTGAGGCAGGAAGATGCCCTGCATGGACTAAGGAGTCCAGTATGGTTGGATTAGAGACAATAAGGTCAAATAGGGTAGGGTGGAGGCAGATGGAGAATATCTAGACTCTTGCCAGCTAATAAAAAGAATTGTTGGCCTTTAGTCTGAGTAGTATAGGGAACATTTGAGGGTTTTGAATGGAGAAGTGACTTGATGTGACTTGTGATTTTAAAAAGGCTCATTCTAACTTCCATGTTGGAAATAGACTGCAGGGAAGCAAGGTAGGTGGAAGAAGGCAGACCAGTTAGGAAACTATTGCAGATATCCAGGTGATGTCATTGGGAGGGCAGGTAGGAAGTGGCTGGATTCTGTCTGAATGGGACGTGGTAACAGAGGGATGATAGGGGAGCGTGGACGTGAGGGTCCTGAATGACACTAAGTTTTTGTCCATAGTATTCGAAAGTTCAGAGGTACCATACGTTGGTATGGAAAATGTGGCCTACAGACCACTTTCTGGGTCAGTGTCTAGAATGCGATTTTAGATATGTTGAGTCTTAGCTGCCTACTTACTATTCCAGGGAAGATGTCGGATAGGCAGTTGGAAATACAAATCTGGAGTTCAAGGCAGACATATGGGCTAGGGATATAAAACTGGGAGAATCCTGAATACAGGATGATATTTGAAGTTGTGAGACTGAAGGAGAGTGCTCAGGGAATGGGTGTAGAAGGAAAGGGAGAAAGGTCTGAGAAACAGGGGATGATCCTGTAGCCCAGATGCTGTTGACCGGCCAATTATTAATAGACGATGACAGAAAATGGTGAGCATGGTAAGAACGGTCTTGGTGTGCTCATTTGGAGTAGTTTCATGTAAGAATGAATATAAAGTAGTTGAAACCAGACAGGGAATGTAGATCCTTATTTTTTAAAAAATAAGTTTTGGTGCTAGAGAGGGAAGAATGATTAAGATTTTTTTTTTTTTTAATGGAGGAGACATGTTTGTATGATAATGGAAATGAATCAGCAGAGGATAAAGTAGTTGACAGTGCAGGAGAAGGAAGGCACCGCTGGGGAAATTTCCTTGAACAGATCGGAGGGAGGGAAATAAGATCCAGTGTCTAAGAGAAGGATCCGGCTTCAGAAGCAAGGACATTTGAGTCTGTTAACAGAAGGGAGGGCTGAGAAGGTGAATGGATAGATGTAAACAGCCTCTTAGTCTTCCCGGAGCATTCACACTTAGACATAAGGTCTAACTAAATAAATCTCTAATCATACTATTTCAATACATTTAAGATGAAGAATTTTCATTAGAATATGGTACTCAATTTTTCTTCTGAGATAGAAAAGAGACTACTTAGAACCTCTTAAATCCTGCTATGCAGACCTAACTCCGGGAAAAACATTGCCCTGGTTGAAAATAGGCCATTTAAGGAACACAAAAATTCATTCTTTTCCTTATGTCTGATGGGGCCCACAGCAATCCCAGTTTGTAAATGAGCTCATTCATTTGTGAACTGAGATCCATAGCTTTGCTCAAGAACAAACAGCTTGAATTAAACTCTGTTGAAAAACTGCTATTAAAATTAAATTCTTTGGTCAAACTTTTAACTGAACTGTTTTAAAACTCCTTTGGTTTTAAATCAATTAAAGCATTGAAGACATGGCAGTTGAGCGGATGGGTGGTCCATTTGGAAAAGCTTTGTTATCTCCATGTGAGCCAATAAAACTCTGACCTGACGAAAAGGAAGTGTTTACACAAGTCAAAACAGAAACCTCTACATTATAACTTATGAAGTGTTTCAATTGGTGTCTACAAGTATTAATGTAGACACAGTGACAGGTTTCAAATGAACTTGATGGAAAAGGCCATTCACATTTTATCATGTTGGGTTAACGGAATTATAGTTGTGGGCAATGTTTTACTCAAGCTTTGTGGAAACTCCTGGGTAGGAATCAATACTCTCACACTCACTGCTGCATTTAAAATATGTTCTTGTCTATGTACATAAAGGCATCAAATTCAACTTGTGAAGGTAGATTATTTTTTATCTTTTCTGCTGATGTAAGAAACACGGCTTAGAACTAAAACCACAATAAGATAAAGTAAAAAATAAATGCCACTCAGGTTTAAAAGAAAATAATGGAATATCTAATCATTGGCTCTATTAATGCTTTGTATTTTATAGCTTAAGAACACCTTTCTAAATACTAAACATAAATTCTGCTAAAATAGTAAGGAGGACTTAATAGAAACTTCCCACACATCAGAGTATGAGTTTCTAGTCTTTATGTAAAAATATAGCTATTGACATAATATGTTCTTTATAAACATTTTTAAAATTTTCTTATATTGACATGCAATTAAAGAAATGATTCAATTGCTTCATACACTCACCACATGTTAAATAAAGAACATAATTTGGAAGAAATTTGATGTTTCATACACCTTCATTTACTAAATTTATTTTGCACCCAGGATCTCAACAGGACTTAAGCTTTCATTGTTTTTCAAAGTTTTAATTTTTTATCATTTATTTTTGTTTCAAAATATTAATATTTAAGTCTTTTATTCATCTTGAATTAATTTTTGTAAGTGGTGAGAGATATGGATCTTGTTTCATTCTTCTCCATGTGGCTGTCCAATTTTCCCAGCACCATTTATTGAATAGGGATTCTTTTCCCCAGTGTATATTGTTATCTGTTTTGTCAAAGATCAGTTGGCTATATGTGGATGGTTTTATATCTGGGTTTTCTGTTCTGTTCTATTGGTCTATGTCTGAAAACACTGAAGAAAGAAATCACAGATGATACAAACAAGTGGAAAGACATATCATGCTCATGGATTGGTACAATCAAGATTGTTCAAGTGTCCGTATTACCCAAAGTGATTTACAGATATAATGCAATTCCCATCAAAATACCAATGCTGTGTTTCACAGATCTAGAAAAAATAATTCTATGCTTCATGTGGAACCAGAAAAGAGCTCAAATAGCCAAAGAAATCTTAAGCAAAGGGAACAAATTGGGAGACATCACATTGCCAAACTATACGACAAGGCTATAGTAACTAAATCAGCATGGTATTTTTTTTTAATCTTGACCAGTGAAAATCCTGATTCTCCAAATTAAGAGTACTCTTTTTATAAAGAGACTTTTATGTTCTTCTGCTTGGAGTTGGGTACACTGTCAACAATTTAGCCTGCTCCTGGACTACTTTCTTTCGTGCACTATCAGAAACCTGGGACTCAAGTCAGGGTTCTCATATTTCTTTATTTTCCACATCCACTTACTCAATTCTTCCAACTCAACTTCCTAAAACCCTCACAACCACTATCCTAAACCATCCCTCTCTTGTCCAGCTTCCACACTGCTGAAAAGTGATCTAACAGCAAACCTTGCCCTGTGATAGCCATGCCCAAAATTCTTTGAAGCCTGTAAGATAAAATCCACACCCCTTGGATTGTCAAAAACATAATGGCTTGGCCTTTTCCTGCCTGCTTATCTTGCCTCATATCATGCCACTTCCTCTAGCCTTTTCCTCTTGAATTGCATTCTAGCAATAATGCACTCTCTGTTGTTTTCCAAATGTGCTACCATATTTCTACACATGCTCAGAGGCTCATCTTCTCTAACTATTGCAAGTGCTGACTCCATTTTGAAAAGTGTATCTTGTATAGGAATCCATGTAGCTCATCCCACTTTGTGTTATAAATGCTTATTTGAATGCCTTCCTTTGAAACAAAGAACAAATTCCTTAAGGTCAGGAGTCATATCTGCTCACGTGTGCATTTCCAGTTCCTATTGCAGACTGGCATGGAGTAGATTCTCAGTGAATAATGGTTGCATCCATTGTGGGCATGCAATAAGCAGCTACTGTTGGCATTTGTGCAAATAGTGGTGGAAATTTGGTCATATATGCATCCCTATAAACTGTTACTAAAGCAGAAACATTAAATACTTTAAAAAATAAGGATATGAGTTGTGAATATCCCTGTTCATTAAAACAGTCCTGCACACACACTTTTTGTCAGGTTATAAACACTCACTTCAAAAATCAATAAAAAGTTAATATAAAGTCTAGAAATCTAACCTCCATGGGAGAATACAACATAGTAGTAGACACTAAATTTGAATTGTCCTGAGACATACAGATCAAAAATTCATTCCCATAAACACACACACACACACACACACACATACACAAAGCATTTTGCATAGGTATTCCCCAGTGGCTTTAATTCTTTTAGAATAGTCGTCTTAATCAAGGAGGCAGCTTTAGTGATGGTTTGAGTGGAATGCCATCAAAAATTTTCATTCTGTTTTTCTTTCACATCAGAATCAATAAATGTTAGCAAACTCCTCTGCTTAATTGTCCCATTGAGAATATGTTTTATTTCAAAGTGCCTGTGCCTAATAGAGACTATTTATATGACCCTGTGAGATGCTTGAGCTCTAGTCCTATCTACTATTCCTTCATTCAGATTTATTTCCCAGTAAAGATAAATAAATTCAGACTCTTAGACATTTCCTTTCAATAACCACTTATTCTCCTTTTCTGTATTCATTTATATAGATTCAACTATTAATTTCTTGTTAATAACAATTGCTGTAAAAGCATCATTCAGCCGACTAAGTTGCTGTGCTTTGTGGTAGAAGAGCAACTTCTAAGCCTTGCTCTTATTATTTATGGTTCTAATATTTGCTGTTAAGGCTTGCCTCAAGGTGGACCACAAGAGATTTGGAGCAACTGTCCTTAGATTGGTTAGAATTCAATGTAGTTTAATATAGAAGGAAATGGATAATCTCTTTACCGGCCAACTTGAAGGAAGAAAAAAAAAGGCAGGTGAGAATGTAGGTAAGGAGTATTTTTAAGAGCCTATCAAAGAATCTAGCAGTCAGTAGATAGTATGTAAAACTCTGCATTGATAAAATACCACAAAAGTGTTTTTGCTTAATTTTTGAGTTTATGTCTCAAAAATTGGCTACCTTATTGGTATGTGTTCACAGTTCTGCATACAAAATTAATGTCCATAACCACTTAATGTAGTGGACATAAAAACTTTCTACAAAAAATGATTTTGTTCATGATGGACAAATACACTATCATTCAATGAATTTTGCTTAATAAATGTTTAGGGTTTTAAAGCCATTTCTAGAAGTTAACAAAACAGAACAAAACATATCGTAAACCCCAAAATGTTAATGCAACATGATTTTCTATAAAATTACAGCCATACTGTATCTGTTTTATAGATATTAATATCATTGTTCTCTCCTCAGTAATTGAAGGCATTTTTCACAGTACGAAGCAAAGTGGCAGTTCGGCAGGTGTGAGCCCCAAGTCGTCATGCCTTTTTATTCCGTCTCTGCCATTTCCTAGTGGAGTGATTTTAGAAAAATGTGCATAAACTATTTTCTGCCTCAGTTTTTTCATCTTATAAAATGAGGAAAAATAATATTTATTTTACAAGGTCATGGGAATGAGCAAATACAGATAAACTGGTCACAGAGTAAAATCTCAATAAATAAAGCAATTAACTCACTACACGTCTATATTTTAAAAAATGTATGTATCCCTCTCTTCCCTCCAAAGCTCCAGGAGTTTTCACTTCCAGTTTTGGAGTAAACAATTACATTAATTATTTACGGTGATTACACATTACCTGTGTTTTGACCCAGCCCTGCACGCCTCCGTCCACTGTGGTGCTTGAGCTCCCCCTGTAGGTCACCCTTCACTTTGCATGAGGCGTGTCACTGCAGAGACTCCACGTGCAATTTCTAAGCCTGTATGTAGCATCGAATACGTAGGTCTTAGCTGATGTTCATTTCGGCCAGCAGCAAAGTGCCAACATCATGTTTACTGACCCAACATCTCTTTGTTTAATTATATATTCGTAAGAGAAAACCAATACTGAAGGTATATATTTAAAATTCTACGGAAAGGGCCATTATATCACTATATTTATTTCATTTAAACACACAGACTTTTTGGTACCAAAAACAGTTTATTTGAGCCTTGTTCATTTATTTATTTGGGGGAGGATAGGTGGGTAACTTTTATTTCAGTGTCATCTGTGTTCTTAATTTTTCAAAACTAAATGGTTCAATGTTTGTATTGTTGAATAAATATCACAGTGCAAGTGTCACACCCATCCCTTTCCAGTAGAATAGCATCTGTTCCTCAAGACCATCAAATTTGTATTTAGCTGTTGAGATTTGACTGAATAATTAGGAGCAGATGTTGCTTCAAGGCACAAGGACGAAGCAAGTCAATCTTTGTAAACAAAGTTCACCTCTGTCTTGGAGCCAGACTGTTCCGTCTTTAAGTGCAAGGACAAGCATTCTTTCTCTTTCTTGGAATTCTGGGCCATTCTCCCTAAACTGTTTATATCAAAGCAATGGAAACTCTGGATCAACCCTAGATAGAAGCTCTAATTATATCTCCTTCCAGAAAATGGTTTTCATCTTTTCTTCCTTATTCCTGTACTTCTGAACATTTTTTATTGCCGTCTGTTCATGCGACTCTTTGTTCCAACGTGGAAACAACTAAGAGACATGAAATCTTGGTGAATATGATGCAGAATTGCTAGATAAAACACAGGAGGCCCAGGTAAATTTAAATTTCAGATAACAAATAATGTTTTGGGATAAGTATGTCCCATGTAATTCAAATTTGACATGGTGTGCTGTGTTTTTATTTGCTAAACCTGGCAAGCCTAATCTCATCTCAAATTATTGGAACACCTTTATAAAGCAGAGCAGATGTATAAAAACTGAGTTCCCGTGTATTTACTTTTCTTTCTTCTTACCATGCAAAACTGCCACCTACCCTTTATTCATTTGAATTGACTGTTTTCTTGGTTTTTCCATGGCTTCATGTTTTTCTTCATTGACTCTGTCTCCTCTTTACAATGCAGTCAACTTTTTTGTTGTTTGTTCAATATCCTGATTCTTTTTTCCCTACCTCAACATCTTTATTTTCACCATTCATTCCTTCTTGTGAAAAAGAATGGTTCCAAAATGTTTATTACCTCTATATTTTCTGATGAGATGAGTTTATTAAGTAGTATTCAAAGTTTTAACAAAACAGGGTTATCATTCTACTGACAAACATTTATTAATATTTTCTTTGCCGAGTTGAGACTACATTAAGGACAGTATCATTGCGCCAGTCTATGCACCAAGAATTCCGTAATAAATATATGCCCTTTTTTGCTGTATAGCATCCAGTGTTATAACTTCCATTTTGGATTTCCAATTAAAATCTTTGTGTATATTCCTTGAAATCTGTGGTGCCATGATAGAAAGATGAATCTTCATTTGGCTGGTAGAATTTCTAGGTTTTCCTTTCTGGATTATTTTCTATATGACTGCCAACTTTTTAAAGACGGATCGCTTTTCTCCCTATAGCCCAAAGTTTTCCTTAGCACTCTTTGGAGTCAAATGTAAATTTCAGATCTCCCATTTATCATTTCTGTCTTGACTCTTAATATATACTCCATCTTAATTTCACTGTATCTACTTAAAAATAGGACTTCCTACCTGAGAATCTTCTCTGTGCATTTATCTACCTATCCCAAAAGTTTGATCCACTCTACCTTCCTCCCAAATAAAAAATGACAACCCTCCTTCCTTAATATTAAGGTTTTTAAAAATCGTTTATGGGATGCGCCCCTTGATCAACCCATTCATTTTACAAGCTACCATTTTTGTCTACTTTAACGTTTTTTTCTTTATTTCAGCATATTATGAGGGTACAAATGTTTAGGTTACTTTAACATTTTATGATGCTCTGCAAACATTATTAATATAAACATTAAATGTTGTATTCCACACTATACATTCCCCTTTTGTGTGTCATAAATTATAATTCTTCTGATTTGCTTACCCATGTTTCTATTTGCACTGCCTGGACTTGCACAACCTCCCCTCCTCCTACACTGTTGCCATCATTCCCAATTCTCCCACTTGATTTTCTAACTTTCTAATTGGATGCCTTATATTATTCTTGAGTGCAGGTATTAGGTCATTCAGCTTTTTATGATAACGAGAAAAGTAAACAGTGAATGAGGACCCAAGGAGCTCACCTATGAGTAACATTAACAAGCCTATTTAGTGGCTTTAGAAGCATATTGCCTATGTTCTGACTATTCAGCAGTGTCTTTGGTGGTTGCTTGAGGATGTGAAATTTGTAGATAAAGATGTTAAGTGAAGCTCACTGACTAGCCCATAAATCAATGACACAAATTTTGACACATTTGCTTCATATCTTCATTATCTACTTAACATATCATTTTGTAAAATATTAAAACATCTCCTGTGCTGAAAGGGCTGTGACATGACCACAGGTTTTTTCCCCCCTTTTTTAAATAATCTGAATACTGTTACTATCTAGTTGGCCCCAAGGACAGACAAATAATAATTTATAATTATGGTTATTTTTCTCATAGAAATAAAAATAGGTCTTATCAATGAAGACAGAAACAGTTTTATTTCTGTGTACATCTCTCTCCTACAAATAATCAGGCCCATTTTCTCATTCATTCCCGCCTGGGGAGGGGGTGAGGACTCCATTTTTGATTTAGTAACTAAATTCCTTAGCCACCATCCTCTCCAAAGACTCTTCGTTCTTTGGTCCCAGTCTTCCTTCCCACCTTATCTATCACTACTAAGCTCTGCGACACATTTCAGCTCAACTTGCTGCATTTCATCCTGGGTCTGGTGAGACCTGTTCCAAATATACAAGAATTATCCCATGCACACAGGAACCCAACCCAGTCCCCACAGAGTCCAGAAGGTTTAGAGAGGAAAGGACCCTTCTGAGTATCTCACCTTTATCAGTTTCCACTGGGAGATGAGAGGCCAGAAATCATCATTCTCCAATAAAAAGAGAATGAAGATACTCTTTTGTAGAAAGTAGAGATTAATAAAGCCCTAATTCTAAAAAAAAAAAAAAAAACAACAAAAACCTTAATAAATGTTACCTTTTGTCTCCAAAATAGTTCAATCAGTCTCAGATGTCCTAATAATTTTCTCTAACAGTTGGTTAAATACCTGTAGTATAAAGCAGTCTGTCTACCCAGCCATCCACCCATTCATTGGACAGATTTTTTTTTTTAATATAAATGTCAGGCACCATCATAGGTCCTGATACATCAATGAACAAGAAAAATGAAGTGTTGGTCCCCCAGAAACTTATGTTTTAGCGGGAGAGATACACACTTAAAAATAGGTATATCATATAATAAGCAGGGTAGGTAAATGGAGAGCAGTTTTGTAAAGGGCTTTGTGAGCTAAGACCTGAATGAAGAGAGTTTTCATTTTGTGGTGTCAGTGTGATCAGGCCAAGGAATCACTTCCTATTGCCCATATTCTTTTAAAATCATTTATTTAAAAATAACTCGAAAGGTAGTTCTCAGACTATTTTCTCTTATGGAAGATACTTCTTTCTTGGATTCCTAGTGCTACTCATTTTAATGAGCTGTATGAGTCCAAAATGAGGTGGTTTCTCTAGAAAGTAAAGCTGAGTAAAACAATACCAGTGTAGAGAAGCCCTTATTATGTGGCGACATGAAGGCACTAAAAGTAAAATTACCAGAAGGCTTTAGTGGAAAGAAAGGGAAATATTTTTTATCTCTAGAGGTTTAAGTTTGCTACTTCCTCAAATACCAAGAAGATTTCAAAACAATTTTGCTTTTGTCTAGAATGGTAAATTATATTATTTTTTTCCCCTCGCTTCCCTCACGAGATTATTAATTCTCATTTTGGAAATAAATGATTTTAATACTGCCATTGAATGAAAAGAAACTATCCATTTTCTAAGAAAACACAAATTCCTCCATGTGAAGCTTAATTCTCCAGAGAGTGCATTGGGCACAAAACATCTTTCTTCAGTATATTATTGGGATGGGATGGAGGGAGTTGCCTCTCCATGGGAAGGTGACTAAGAAGCCCTGTGGTACCACTGCAGCCTCCCCTGCCCCTGACAGCATCCCTCAGCCCCTCCTGTGTCTCAACTGCTTCTTATCTAGGGGTCCGTCCATGCAATTGACAATCCACCTGAGGTAGCACTTGAGAGGAAACCCATTTGCTTTCACTGATCTAGAGCTCAAGTAAAATTTCATGTTAGAATAAAATCCAGTTACTTCAGCTTTTATCTTCAAATTTTCGTCGTCGTTTGTATTAGTCAGGGTTCTGCAGAGAAACAACCGATGGGATGTGTATGTATATGTGTATGCGTGTATATGTATATCTACATCTGAGTTATTTTAAGGACTTGTCTCACGTGATTATGAAGGATGGCATGTCCAAAATTTGCAGGGCAGGCCAGCAGTTCAGAGACCCAGGGGAGAGATGATGCTGCATATCAGGTCTGAAGGCTGTCTGCTGGCTGAATTTCGTCTTGCTCGGGGAGTTCAGTTTTTTGTTCTACTTGGACCTTCAGCTGATTGGATGAACCCCCACCTCTCATCACATTATGGAAGGTAGTTTAGTCAGTCTGGGCTGCTGTAACAGAATACCATAAATGAGTGGTTTATAAACAATAGAAGTTTATTTCTCACAGTTCTGGAGGCTGGGAAGTCCAAGATCAAGGTGCCAGCAGAATCCGTATCTGGTGAGGTCCCCTTTTTGGTGGTTTTTCTTAGCTTTCCATAGGCAACAGATGCTCATCTTCTGGGCAGAAATGTTGAAAATGGCACTGAGGAAAAAGCAAGATGGTGGTTGTCCTTTTGCGTCCCCATCCTTCATTAGCAAAGAAACTAGGTTTTATGCAGTTTTAAAAGAGGAAACACTTAGACTATTTCTGATTGAAAAGTATTCTACTATGGTGTTTGTTTGTTTTGGAAGTGGGAGAATTCCCAGTTGGTCTTCAGGTATACTTGGCAGTCTTTGGTTGACTGCAAGG